>JAJNNQ010000026.1:54502500-54690000 GCA_027886175.1 Phylloscopus collybita
AGCCACCAAAGAGGGAAACATTCCCTGTCCTTGGGCAGCACCAAGGACATGATCCAGGTTTGCTGCATCTACACACACCTGGAGCCAGGGCTGCCAGCACTGAGATACCCCAGGTGCAACCTGTCTGCACTAAGGACTGCACCTCACCTCCCCTCAGCCTGAGCCTGCTGCACCACACCCTGGGCATTGCAGGCCAGGGGGACAGAGTGGCAGGGAAAGTTACACCAGGTCATGTGCTTCTTTCCTCTCTTTCTGCAGAATCTGGGGCTGAGACCCTGAAATTGCCCAGCAGGACATGCCCCTTGCTTCTGGCTCCCGGACCCATGTGCTGATGTCCCCTCCCCTCGCTGCCTGTGCCCTGCCCAGCTGGGGTGGCAGCAGCAGTGGCAGCTGCTGCTGCTGGGTGCTGCTGGGCTGGAGCCCTGTGGTGCCAGCCCCGGTGTCTTTGGGGCAGGGGCTGCTTTTCCCAGCTTGAATAAAGACAAAGAGCACTTTGGCATTGCAGGGCTGGGCCGTGTGTGCGTGTCCTGCTGCTGGAGGGCTGCTGTGCCTGCTGCCTCTGCGGGTGGCACTGCCTTGGTGGCAGCACAAGGCCCTGGGGATGGTGCTGGGGCTGAGCAGTGGCTGTGTCCCTGGGGATGCTCCTGCCTGGCCCTACTCTGGGGACACTGAGCCTGTCAGTGCCTGCTGGGCTGGGCTGTGTGGGGTGCCTGTGCTGGAGCTGCCCTGCAGATGCTCCATCTGAGGAATTGGGATCTCTGTTCTGGCCGTGCCAATCCCAGATGTCCCTGGTGTCTGCACCCACCACTTCCTGAGCCCATCCCGAAGATTTCCCAGCTGGCCCCACAGCCCGTTGTGCCGCGGGTGTCACAAGAGGTGTTGCATGGGGACAACGGTGACATTGATTGCAACAGCCCCACGAGGCACCTCAGCCTCTGCCCCTGCAGCAGGGAGGGACCAGGGGCAGCCCCAGCACCCCCACATGTGCACAGGGGGCACTCAGGGGTTGGCCCAGGGCACTTGTGCCAGCAGCAATTGGGGCTGTCCCACCCACCAGCACTGCTATAAATCCAGCCTGTGTGGGGCAAGGCAGCATTCCCTGGCCCCAAGGGCATCTGGACACAGCGATTCCTGTTACAGCCTGAACACCAAGATACTCATCAGGTAGGTGGCTCTGTGATGTCTTGTGGACAGCTGCCCTTTACACCTCCCTCTTCAGCTCCTGACACTTTGATATTTACAAGCTGTTTTAAGTGCCCATGTGGACACTGGAAGCCATTTGAGCTTTTTAAGAAAGAGCACTAATTTTCTCTCTGAGTCTGTGACTATCAGAGTATAGAATATGCTGGGACTAAACCTGTTTCCTGCCTTCATCTGCAATGGAAGTGTGTCTGGATGGCTGGAGGGAGGTCCCTAGGCTTCTTGGTCTGGGGTACCTGGTGACTCTCTTCCTGATATCTGTAAATTGGGAGATGCTATTCAAGCAGCAGTAGAGAGATTTTCCATTCTTTCCAGCTTCTATTAACATGGAAGGATTTATTGTCCACAGCCAAACTATGATTCTGTGATGTAGCTGAAGCTGCTCAGGGGGTTTAAAAGGGGGTTGGAACTGAAGAAGCTATAAGGAGCCTTCATCCCAAACCATTCTGTGGTTCTGTTGACCACAGTTGTAGGCAGGAACCTCCTTCACCAAGTGCTGGGCATCTCCAGGGACATGAATTTCCCTCAACTCCAGAACGCAGGTTTGTTCCCAATTCTTGTTCGACTATTGGCTTTGTGTTGAGTGTTGACATGAGCACCACCTGACAGGCAAACTCTGCTTTGTCTCTTGGAAAAGGAGAGGCAGAAATGTGAGAATAAAAGCAGCAGCAACACATTTCATCTGGTAACTGCATTTCAAAATCTGTCTGTTCCACCTTTGGCTCTATCTCACCAGAAACATGTATTTCTCCTCAAGACAGAAGTGTTGGATGGAAAAGGCCTGAGGGAGAACAGCTTCCAAGAGTAAATATTCTGTTTGTTTTCCACAAGTCTTTGAATTCTGATTTGGCTACAAGTGCAACAGTCAGGCATTACTTGTCCCACGTACTGCTTAATTCATAGAGAATTCATAGAGAATTCATAGAGAATTCATAGAGAATTCATAGAGAATTCATAGAGAAGGAGTTGATGGGAATTGCCCAACAGGCCAACCCTTCCCCAGCTGCTCCCAGGAAATCTTGAAGGTACATACCTGAGATCCATTGTTTGGAACAGGCCACTTGTGATAGTCCCTCTGCAATTTATAACATTACTGTGTCCTGTAATGTCCAGAACCTTTGGTGTGTCCACTCTGCAACCCCGTGAAGTCCTGGGAAACGTCAGCCATGAGGATCCTGTTCCTGCTCTTCCCCCTGTTCCTCCTGTTGGTCTCGAGTGCTGCAGGTAAGAAGAGAAGAGGGAAAAGAGCTGTCACACACTCTTCTCCCAGACTATCATTTTAACTCTTTCCCTGTACGTGATTTTCCATGGCAGCAGGAAAACATGACAAGTGCATCCGAAAAGGAGGATTCTGTGCTGTGGGGGGTTGTCGTTTCCCCTATAGATACGTGGGAGTTTGTTCAACACTGAGTCACTGCTGCAAACTGTAAGTTCTGGAAATGGTTTGCTCCTGCTCATGGATAAAGTTATTATTGCCTTTCAATAATAACTTCAATACTTCATACCTTCATGTGTTCATGCTCAAAAGCCACGGAAAGAGAGGAAAAGTCCTTTTGGGATTGGACATGCCCTGAGTAGGGCCGAAGTAGCTTCAGGTCAACCAGTTCTACCCTACACTCCTTTAGCCCCACAAGGTTTGCTCATTGTCTAGGCAGAGAACTCAGGTCTGTGCTGTCCATGGAACAGTGTAAGGCACAGGATAATCCTTCTGATATCTGTAACAGCTGGAGTTGGCCTCTGTAGGTTGAGTGGTATCCCCCTGTGCTTGTTTCCATTGCAGAGGAAGAGGGAGAAAGGGGGGCAAGAAGAGTTACACCAGGTGATGTGCTTGTTTGTTTTCTTTCTACAGTATCTGGGGTTGAGAACCTGAAATTGCACAGCAGGACCTGCCCCTCGCTTCTGCCTCTTGGACCCATGTGCTGATGTCCCCTCCCCTCACTGCCTGTGCCCTGCCCAGCTGGGGTGGCAGCAGCAGTGGCAGCTGCTGCTGCTGGGTGCTGCTGGGCTGGAGCCCTGTGGTGCCAGCTCCGGTGTCTTTGGGGCAGGGGCTGCTTTTCCCAGCTTGAATAAAGACAAAGAGCACTTTGGCATTGCAGGGCTGGGCCGTGTGTGCGTGTCCTGCTGCTGGAGGGCTGCTGTGCCTGCTGCCTCTGCGGGTGGCACTGCCTTGGTGGCAGCACAAGGCCCTGGGGATGGTGCTGGGGCTGAGCAGTGGCTGTGTCCCTGGGGATGCTCCTGCCTGGCCCTACTTTGGGGACACTGAGCCTGTCAGTGCCTGCTGGGCTGGGCTGTGTGGGGTGCCTGCGCTGGAGCTGCCCTGCAGATGCTCCCTCCTGTGAAGCAGAAACCATGTCCTGCTTTTTTAAAACCCACATTTCTTTCTTTTCTCAGACCCCTATATCCCTGTCACTCACTTTGAGGTGGGTGATGGTGCTTTCTTTTGGGGGTTGCTCACACAAGTGAGGATGAGCTCAAGGGAGGCACCGTCCTGCTGCTGGGTGGGAAAGCAGCTCGCTGGGTTCTCTGCAGGGATGTCCCATGTGCCCAAATGGAGCAGAATGTGGCTCCGACTGGGAATCTCATCTGTGTTTGTGCGCACCTTGGGAATCTCCTCTCTGTACAGTTGTTGTCTGGGCACACCCGAGAGTGGCCAGAGCCCAGGCAAGGCCTTGCCCTCTGTGCTGAGGCCACTTGGGCTCTGCAGAGCTCTGGGAGCTGTTGGAGGGTCTCTGCAGCCCCAGCAGCAGCTCTGGGCTGGGTAGGGCAGCAGACCCAGCCCAGGGCTGTCCCCATGTCCCTCAGCTGCCAATTGTCCCCTGTGTCCAACATCCAGGGGAAGTTTTCCGGTGGAATTTGGGTGCTTCATTGGGACACAATTAGGACCTCCTCTCAGCAGCCTTCAGCAGACACTCTCCAACGTCTGGTGCCTCCATCTCTGCACAAGGCAGGGCTCAGGGCTCCTGAGGGTGAAGCAGGATTTCCCTTCCTCCCTTCTCCTCCTCCTCTCCAGCAGAGCTGCTGTGCACAGTGCTGTGGACTCAGAAAGACGTGGGATAGGAACCATGGTGATAGTGGCAAAACTTCATCTCTAAAATAGCCAGGGCTTTGTTACGAGGTCCCAGCTCCTGTCCCAGCTGCAAAACCTGCAGCAGCAGCCATTCCTTAAAGGTAGGGGGCAGTGAGAAACCTTTCAGTAGCACAGCCACCAGGAGAACTCACATGTAACTTATGATCTCAGTAGAGGCAAAAAAAAATACCTGTACCAAAAGGTTTAGGTTCTATCTTCTTTTATCTTCATTCTGTTTATAGGAAAATTCAATATCCACAGCACACTTTCACTGTAGCATCACTTAAACCTTCTATTTTTTAGATCTATTTAGTTCATTACTGTTGTGCCTGCTGCTCCCTGGAACATACACAAGAGGAGAGCACATGGGACAGGCTGGAGTCACTTGAGCACTCAAAATGCCCAGCACAAAAGTTCCTTTCCCTGTTTCCCCCCTGCACCAGAAAGGAGGAGGTTTCGGTTTCCTCTTCTGACACCTCTGAGAAGGATTCCCAACCCAGGGCCTTGTGCCATCCTGCCTTGTGTAATGACCTTGTGGTGCTGTGCTTTGTTGGGCACATCCAGGGACACACACAGACCCTGCTCACTGGAAACCAGCACCAAGCTGCTGCTGTGGCACAGAATGGCACCTTTTCCACTTCTTTTCAGAAAACCTTCCCAGTAAACCATCACTAATCTGGCCAGTTGGTCCCTCTGCTTCTGCTGAGGATGCAGAATTCATTTCCCATATTTTTCTTAATGGTGACCGTGTCACTGTGACTTCACATCTCAGGGTTGTACAGGGAAAAATGTTGAAACATCAGGTTCCACTGCCAAATCCCCAGAAACTCAAGCTCTGTAGTTTGGGGGCAACCAGATTGCTCTGCCAAACACCTGGAGAAGGAGCTGACAAATTGGACACATGACAGAGACCCCTCCTGCCCAGCAAGGACTGTCACCAGAACTGGGCTGGGGCTGGTGCCTGCACCCACCAGATTTCCCAGCTGGCCCCACAGCCCAGTTGTGCCGCGGGTGTCACAAGAGGTGTTGCATGGGGACAACGGTGACATTGATTGCAACAGCCCCACGAGGCACCTCAGCCTCTGCCCCTGCAGCAGGGAGTGAATTGACTCTGCAGGGCTGGGTCTGCATTCACAGGAATGCTGAGAATGCTGGCAGTTGGAAGTGAAGAATGTGGTAACACCAATTTTTTTTGAGCTGGCTGAGAAGAGAAGACACCCAGCTTTTGCCCTGCTGGGATATATTTATGGACATTTTCAGGTTGTAGCCCAAGGGACCCTTTGGAGATATCACCTCCTGGAGGAGCTGTAGAGCCAGCCTTGGAGACTTGCTTCCCTTGAAGGCATGCTAAGGTCTCCTGGGGGGTGTCTGCAGGAGCAGGTTCCTCCAGAAGGGATGTGGGAAGGAAAGAGGTTGTGGGCTGATAAAGGAGTTGGTGCTGTGGGCCTGGAAGAAGGGAGGGAACTGAGTAGGGATTGCACTGCAGACCTCAGCCCCAGGGAAGTCAAGGCAGATGGAGAGACCAGTCCACAGAGTGGTCAGAACTCCAGGACATCTGGGATGGGTTGGGTGGGCAGCATGGCCATGGCCAGCTGAGACAGCCCCCAGCAGAGCCATGCACACAAAGCCATGGCTGTTGGGAACAAGGGACACCCATAACCAGCAGCTCCAGCACAGGCACCCCACACAGCCCAGCCCAGCAGGCACTGACACGCTCAGGGTCCCCAAAGCAGGGCCAGGCAGGAGCATCCCCAGGGACACAGCCACTGCTCAGCCCCAGCACCATCCCCAGGGCCTTGTGCTGCCACCAAGGCAGTGCCACCCACAGAGGTAGCAGGCACAGCAGCCCTCCAGCAGCAGAACATGCACACATGGCCCAGCCCTGCAATGCCAAAGTGCTCTTTGTCTTTATTCAAGCTGGGAAAAGCAGCCCCTGCCCCAAAGACACCGGGGCTGGCACCACAGGGCTCCAGCCCAGCAGCACCCAGCAGCAGCAGCTGCCACTGCTGCTGCCACCCCAGCTGGGCAGGGCACAGGCAGCGAGGGGAGGGGACATCAGCACATGGGTCCAGGAGCCAGAAGCGAGGGGCAGTTCCTGCTGGGCAATTTCAGGGTCTCAGCCCCGAAAACTGTAGGAAGAGAGGAAAGAAGCACATCACCTGCTGTAGCTCTTCCTGCCACTCTGTCCCCCTGGCCTGCAATGCCCAGGGTGTGGTGCAGCAGGCTCAGGCTGAGGGGAGGTGAGGTGCAGTCCTTAGTGCAGACAGGTTGCACCTGAGGTATCTCAGTGCTGGCAGCCCTGGCTCCAGGTGTGTGCAGGTGCAGCAAACCTGGATCATGTCCTTGGTGCTGCCCAGGGACAGGAAATGTTTCCATCTTTGGTGGCTTTGGTGAGTCCTCTGCAGAGCCTGAATGAGGCCCTGGGGGGACTGGGGGAGAGTGGGGTTGCCCTGGCTGACCTGGGGCTGCTGCAGCCCCACTGAGGGCAGGTCATATCCACAGGGACTATTCCCTCCCTTCTGGGATCTCTGCCACCAGTCATAAACACTGGCCTGTATTTAGCAGGTGTTGGCTGCAAGAAAGAAACTTGTAAGAAGTCTTTGGGAGGAAAAAGGAGAAAAATCTTTTTTAGCCCAGGATCTGATCCTTACCTTCTGCAGCAAATAAGGTTTGGTGTACATCTTCCCACAGGTCGTGTACCGCGGGGGCAAAGACGACTGGAGCAGAATCCCCTCTGTTGCCAGCACGTAGTTGCACTTCCTGTTCCCATGGAACACACAAGGAAAAATTAAAGCAATAATCTGAGGAGGCAGAGTGTGGTTATAGACAGGCTGATGCTCCCCATGCATTTCAGGCCAAGAGAAAAGCTCAGCTCCAAGCCCCCCACAGCCACATCTCCAATTGCAAGGTGTCTCCCCTGGAAGGTCCCTGTGTCCCTAAATTGGGGGCATACCAGAGCAGAGAGTGGAAAGGACCAGCATGAGGTTGAGGAAGAGCTGTGCTGGCTCCCAGCTGCATTCCCACCTCTGCCTGGACCAGCACAGCTGGCAGGCAGGGACTCCTCACATTCCACATCCCTGACCCACAGAACAAGCCAGGATTGCCATTCCATGGACTGTCTCGACACCAAATTGGTGTGCATCAGGAAAATCACTCAAGAAACCCCCTTGGCCTCAGTCCCCTGTTACCTTCTCATCACTCACACAAACAGGATCATTCCCAGGGACACTGAATTCCCTCTGGTGCAAGTTCACACTTTCCCCCATTTCCCCAGTTCCCCTCTCACCTGCAGCACCCTGGACTAACAGCAGGATCAGGGGGAAGAGCAGGAACAGGATCTTCATGGCTGGTGCCTCTCCTGAGTCTTCACAGGGCTGCAGAGGGAACACCAAGGCAATGGGGTCATTCAGAACCCTGAGTGGGCAGGATTCCAGAGGGAGACCCCACACTCACCTCCCTGGAGAAGGTCTGGGTGTTGAGGCAGCAGCAAACCCAGCAGCAATCTCTGTGTCCAGATGCCCTTGGGGCCAGGGAATGCTGCCTTGTCCCACACAGGCTGGATTTATAGCAGTGCTGGTGGGTGGGACAGCCCCAATTGCTGCTGGCACAAGTGCCCTGGGCCAACCCCCGAGTGCCCCCTGTGCACATGGGGGGGTGCTGGGGCTGCCCCTGGTCCCTCCCTGCTGCAGGGGCAGAGGCTGAGGTGCCTCCTGGGGCTGTTGCAATCAATGTCACCGTTGTCTCCATGCAACACCTCTTGTGACACCCGCGGCACAACGGGCTGGGCAGGAGAGGGATGGGATGGACAAGGGAGGGTGGCTGATGTTGGGAAGAGTAGAAATGAGGAAATGGTTTCTGTCCTTGCGATCTCTCATTTTATCAGTTCTATATTCAGTGTGGGATTTGGAACATCTGACTGAACACTGCAGTCATGCTTGGCTTTGTACGTTGAGAGGAAAGGTTTGCCACTCATTGCACTTCAGTGTCTCTTCTGGGGATTTTGGAAATAAGACAAAATTAAATTTCCTGCAGTCTTGAGAAAAAGTGCTTCTTTTTTCTCCCTCTTGCTGTTTACCTCTCCCTTGTGTGCCCTTGGTAACCCCTGAGCTCATTTTCCACACCTCCATCAGCCTGGCTCCAGATGTTCTGGGCCAAGGAACCCCTTGGAGTGGGGGAACAGCACTTCACTGCAGCGGAAAAGGGAGCTGGAGGTAACAGCCCCAGAGTGAGTACGAGGACAAGGGAACACTGATGTAGGAAAAGCCATGGTAGGCAGGGATGATCCAAACATCCCTCACCTAATCCTCCAGTTCTGGAAAGCAATAGCTTTCATTTTTGTGGTCAGTCTCTTCTCGCTGGTAACAATTGAAATGACCAGAGGAAATGGTGTCAAATAGCACCAGGGAAGGATTAGACTGGGTATTAGGATTACTTTCTTTTCAGAAATTGTAGTGATGGTTTGAGACATGCTGCCCAGGGCAGTGGTTGAGTCACCATTCCTGGATGGAATTCAAAAGCTTTGTGGATGTGGCACTTGGGCATGTGGTTTAGTGTTGGGGTTGGCAGTCCTGGGTTGATGGTTGGACCCAATATTCTTAGAGGTCTTTTCCAACATCAGTAATTTGAAGGGTATGATTCTTGAGAAGGAAAGCCTTCAGGGAACCAGGCAGGGGCCCCAGCTACTCCCATAATACTGTGTATATGGAAACACACAGGTATTGAACCACTTGGGAATCAAATGCCTGAGGTTTGCTTTGCAGAGAGAGAGGTGCCCCTCCCTTTGATGGAGCAGGGCATTGTCACTCCAGACCACCTGGGATGGGCAGAGAGGCCAGGACTTTCTGCTTATTCCATGTGGATAAAAAATACTTGGATATTTCCACACCAAAACGGGACCTTTTTCAGATGTCATCCAGACTGGGAATTGCATGGTTTCCTCCTGCTCCTATCTGCTGGGTATGGAGCAGCAAAGACGCAGCATGGAGGGCTGAAGCATGATAAGGAGGAGCAGCAGGGACAGCTCCTGTGGGTCACCATGGCTGTGCCAACTCAAGGGACACTGCTCCCAGCACAGCTCTACACAAAAAGCCATGGCTGTTGGGGATAAGGGACATCTGGTACTCCAGGACCAGAACAGGGATCCCAATTCCCCAGAGAGAGCATCTGCAGGGCAGCTCCAGCACAGGCACCCCACACAGCCCAGCCCAGCAGGCACTGACAGGCTCAGGGTCCCCAAAGCAGGGCCAGGCAGGAGCATCCCCAGGGACACAGCCACTGCTCAGCCCCAGCACCATCCCCAGGGCCTTGTGCTGCCACCAAGGCAGTGCCACCCGCAGAGGCAGCAGGCACAGCAGCCCTCCAGCAGCAGGACACGCACACACGGCCCAGCCCTGCAATGCCAAAGTGCTCTTTGTCTTTATTCAAGCTGGGAAAAGCAGCCCCTGCCCCAAAGACACCGGGGCTGGCACCACAGGGCTCCAGCCCAGCAGCACCCAGCAGCAGCAGCTGCCACTGCTGCTGCCACCCCAGCTGGGCAGGGCACAGGCAGTGAGGGGAGGGGACATCAGCACATGGGTCCAGGAGCCAGAAGCGAGGGGCAGGTCCTGCTTGGCAATTTCAGGGTCTCAACCCCAGATTCTGTAGAAAGAGAGGAAAGAAGCACATTATGTGGTGTAATTTTCCCTGCCACTCTGTCCCCCTGCCCTGCAATGCCCAGGGTGTGGTGCAGCAGGCTCAGGCTGAGGGGAGGTGAGGTGCAGTCCTTAGTGCAGACAAGGTTGCACCTGAGGTATCTCAGTGCTGGCAGCCCTGGCTCCAGGTCTGTGCAGGTGCAGCAAACCTGGATCATGTCCTTGGTGCTGCCCAAGGACAGGGAATGTTTTTCTCTCTTTGGTGGCTTTGATGAGTCCTCTGCAGAGCCTGAATGAGGCCCTGGGGACTGGGGGAGAGTGGGGTTGCCCTGGCTGACCTGGGGCTGTTGCAGCCCCACTGAGGGCAGGTCATATCCACAGGGACTTTTCCCTCCCTTCTGGGATCTCTGCCACCAATCATAAACACTGGATCTTCTTTAGCAGGTGTTGGCAAGAAAGAATCTTGTAAGAGGTCTTTCTGACGAAAAAGGAGGAAAATCTTGCTTCAGCCAGATTGGTCTTCCTTCTGGTCCTTACTTTTTGCAGCACACAAGGTTTGGTGTACATCTTCCCACAACTTTTGCCCCACGGGGGCAAAAAAGGCTAGAGCAGAATCCGTATCGTCGCAAGCAGTCACCTGTACTTCCTGTTCCTATGGGGAAAGTCACATATGGAACTATTAAAGCAATAATCTGAGGGGGCAGAGTGTGGTTATAGACAGGCTGATGCTTCCCATGCATTTCAGGCCAAGAGAAGAGCTCAGCTCCAAGCCCCCCACAGCCACATCTCCAATTGCAAGGTGTCTCCCCTGGAAGGTCTCTGTGTCCCTAAACTGGGGGCACACCAGACCACAAAGTGGAAAGGACCAGCATGAGGTTGAGGAAGAGCTGTGCTGGCTCCCAGCTGCATTCCCGCCTCTGCCTGGACCAGCAGAACTGGCAGGCAGGGACTCCTCACATTCCACATCCCTGACCCACAGAACAAGCCAGGATTGCCATTCCACGTGCTCCAAATTGGTGTGCATTAAGAAACTCACTCAAGAAACCCCCCTGGCCTCAATACCATTACCTTCTCATCACTCACAAACATGATCATTCCCAGGGACAATGAATTCCCCCTGGTGCAGGTTCACACTTTCCCCCATTTCCCCAGTTCCCATCTCACCTGCAGCACCCTGGACCAACAGCAGGATCAGGGGGAAGAGCAGGAACAGGATCTTCATGGCTGGTGCCTCTCCTGAGTCTTCACAGGGCTGCAGAGGGGACACCAAGGCAATGGGGTCATGCAGAACCCTGAGTGGGCAGGATTCCAGAGGGAGACCCCACACTCACCTCCCTGGAGAAGGTCTGGGTGTTGAGGCAGCAGCAAATCCAGCAGGAATCGCTGTGTCCAGATGCCCTTGGGGCCAGGGAATGCTGCCTTGCCCCACACAGGCTGGATTTATAGCAGTGCTGGTGGGTGGGACAGCCCCAATTGCTGCTGGCACAAGTGCCCTGGGCCAACCCCCGAGTGCCCCCTGTGCACATGGGGGGGTGCTGGGGCTGCCCCTGGTCCCTCCCTGCTGCAGGGGCAGAGGCTGAGGTGCCTCGTGGGGCTGTTGCAATCAATGTCACCGTTGTCCCCATGCAACACCTCTTGTGACACCCACGGCACAACGGGCTGGGCAGGAGAGGGATGGGATGGACAAGGGAGGTGGGTTGATATTGGGAAGAGTAGAAATGAGGAAATGGTTTGCCTCTTTGTGTCCTCTTATTTTATTGTTATTATAAATCCTCATTGTGGGATATAGAATATCTGACTAAATATTGCAAACGTGCTCAGCTTTGTACAGTGAGAAGAAAGATTTACATCTCATTTCACCTCAGGAGACTTTTCTCTGCGGAGTTTGGAAATTAAGGGGAGAAAATAAAATTTCATGCACACTTGAAAACCAAGTCTTGCTCTTTTACTCCCTCTTGACTTTTCTGTCCCTTCTGTGTGCCCTCAGAAGCCCATGAGCTGACTGTCCACACTGCCAACAGTCTGGATCCAGATGTTCTGGGCCAAGGAGCCTGTGGGCTGGAGGAACAGTTCTGCTCTGCAGAGCTGAAAAGAGCTTGTGTGACTGCTCTAGGGTCAGTGCCAGGAGAAGTGATCACAGGGACAGGAAAGGCTGTGGTAGGCAGGGATGATCAGGCTAGCAATCACCAAACTCACAGTTCAGGAAAGCAACATTTTTTGGTGTCGGGCTCTTCAAGGTAAAAAAATGACCAGGAGAAATGGTCTAAAGTAGCACCAGGGAAAGAATTATTCTGGGTATTAGGAATAATTTCATTGTATGAATGGTGATGATATTGGGAAACTGCATGCCCAAAGTAGTTGTGGAGTCACCATTCCTGGATGGAGTTCAAAAGCTCTGTGGATGTGGCACTTGTGCATGTGGTTTAGTGTTGGGGCTGGCAGTCCTGGGTTGATGGCTGGAATCAATATTCTTAGAGGTCTTTTCCAAGGTCAGTAATTTTAAGGGTATGATTCTTAGAGAGGAAAAGCGTTCAGAGAACCAGACAGGGGCCCCCGTTGCTCCCATAGTCCGGTGTACATGGATACACACAGGTATGGAACCATTCAAACCTAGTGCCTGAGATTTGCTTTGCAGACAGGGAGAGGCCCCTCCCTCTGATGGAGAAGGGCACTGTCACTCCAGAGCACCTGAAATGGGCAGAGAGGCCAGAACATTCTGCTTATCCTATGCGGATAAACAAATCCAGACATATCCATGCCAGAACAGAAACTTTTTCACAGGTAAACCAGCCCAGGAGCTACACAGCCTTTTTCTCCTGCTCCTGCCTGCTGGGACACAGTAGAGCAGCACAGCCACAGCAAGGAGGGAGGGCTGTGATGCTGGAAAAGGATAGGAAGGAGCAGTAGGGACAGCTCGTGTGGGTCATCACGGCCATGCCCACCCAAGGGACACAGAACCAGCATATCTCATCTCATAAGGTCATGGCTCTTGAGGACAAGGGACACCCATAACCAGCAGGACCAGAACAGGAATTCCTCTTCCCCAGAGGGAGCATCTGCAGGGCAGCTCCAGCACAGGCACCCCACACAGCCAAGCCCAGCAGGCACTGACAGGCTCAGTGTCCCCAAAGCAGGGCCAGGCAGGAGCATCCCCAGGGACACAGCCACTGCTCAGCCCCAGCACCATCCCCAGGGCCTTGTGCTGCCACCAAGGCAGTGCCACCCGCAGAGGCAGCAGGCACAGCAGCCCTCCAGCAGCAGGACACGCACACACGGCCCAGCCCTGCAATGCCAAAGTGCTCTTTGTCTTTATTCAAGCCGGGAAAAGCAGCCCCTGCCCCAAAGACACCGGGGCTGGCACCACAGGGCTCCAGCCCAGCAGCACCCAGCAGCAGCAGCTGCCACTGCTGCTGCCACCCCAGCTGGGCAGGGCACAGGCAGCGAGGGGAGGGGACATCAGCACATGGGTCCAGGAGCCAGCAGCAAGGGCCGTGTGCTGCTTGGCAATTTCAGGGTCTCAACCCTAGAATCTGCAGAAAGAGGCGACAAGCACATGACCTGGTGCAATTTTCCCTGCCACTCTGTCCCCCTGCCCTGCAATGCCCAGGGTGTGGTGCAGCAGGCTCAGGCTGAGGGGAGGTGAGGTGCAGTCCTTAGTGCAGACAGGTTGCACCTGCGGTACCTCAGTGCTGGCAGCCCTGGCTCCAGGTCTGTGCAGGTGCAGGAAGACCTGGATCATGTCCTTGGTGCTGCCCAAGGACAGGGAATGTTTCTCTCTTTGTTGGCTTTAGTGAGTGGGGAGGCCCTGGATGACATGGCATGGTTGCAGCCCCATCCAGGGATGCTCCAAAACCCACAAGGACCTTTCCAATCTCCTTTGGGCTTCCTAGATTAACTATAAAAGCAGGAGAGTTTTTGCCAGGTGTTGGCTAGTAAGAAATTTGTAACAGATCTTTTTTGGGGAAAAAGGAGGAAACTCTTTATTCAGGCAGGGATCTGGTCCTTACCTTCTGCAGCACACTTTAAATCTTGAACATCGTCCAAAAGGTACTGTGGGAAAGCGACAGCCTCCAAGGGTGCAGAATCCCCCTCTGCGCCTGCATGCAGATGAACCTTCTGTTTCCATGGACAAAAGCACACAGAAAACAATGACAGCAGTTATAATCACACATTCAGCTGATGGATAAGGAAGGGACACCTTTGTGCCCCAGCAAAAGTCCCCACCCAAACAGCCCCTGAGGCTCTCTGCCATCCCAGTGCAGGGCAAGAGACCCCCAAACAGGAATAGCTGGGTGCAGGCCTTGAGTCTGAAAGCAAACCTCTTCCTGCCCTAGAGAACAAGCCAGGATTATGTCTCCATGGGATTTCTCCACCCCAAATCATTGTCACGTTAGCAACTCAATTGTGAAACCCCTTTGTCCTCAGTCCTCTGTTACCTTCTCATCATCTCCACAAACAGGATCATTTCCAGGGACACTGAATTACCCCTGGTGCAGGTTCACACTTTCCCCCATTTCACCAATTCCCTTCTCACCTGCAGCACCCTGGAGCAGCAGGAGGATCAGAGGAAAGAGCAGGAACAGGATCTTCATGGCTGGTGGCTCTCCTGGGTCTTGACAGGGCTGCAAAGGGGACACCAAGGCAATGGGGGCATGCAGGAGCCCAGGTGGTGCAGAAACCTGGGTTCTGTAGCTCACCAAACTGCAGAAGGGCTGCTCTCAACCACAGCTGATGATGTTTCCTCCACCTTTCTTTTTAAAAACAATTCTTAGTTTTTTGCCACTTTCCAAACTTAGTGAAAGTTTCATGTGCGTCTTTTGGAAATAGATTACCTCAAGTTATCTTTTGAAATAAATTTCTTGAAGGTTTGCCAAATAACTTCCCCAGAGAAGGTGCACAAGACATGGGGCCAATTGTTTCCAATCCATTGAAAATACAGGGCCAGTGAAATGTGGGAGATGACAGAGGTAGAATTGCTATTGAAACTTACAGAACAAGATTTCACTCCTTTGTGTGTTTCATGTATCAAACACATGCCCCAAACACCCTGAACAATCCCCTCTGCTTCCATGGCCTCAGGAAAATCCTCCCAGCTCATCTTAGCAGTGCCCATCCCCAGCTCCAGAGCATTCCCAGGATTCCCAGCAGGGACATTCCCCAGCCCCACACTTAGTGCCCCGGCCCTGGGCAGCACTGAAGCAGGGAGCAGCCAGAGGGGCAGGGAAGTGTCTTGGTGTCCAGAAATGGGAACAGAAATCAAGATGTGGAATTACTGAATGCCTGAAATAATGGGAGATCTCTCTACTGCTAAGAGAATAAGAATCTCCTTACTTTTCTATTGGAAGTGCCCAGCCAAGAGGATTCTGGGGCCCTCCTGCAGCATCAAGGCATTTTCCAAACTATCCTGTACTTAGGAGACCTCAGCTTCACCTTCCACATGTTCTGGCCTCTTAGACTCACAAGAAGGCTTTTTTCTTTCTTCAAAAATTTCTGATGGCCAAATCTTACTCCTAAGTACTTCCAGTCATTTTTCCTTTTGGAGACTCTGCTCTGCTGGGCTTTGAGATGAGACCCTGAGTGGATTCCAGAGGGAGACCCCACACTCACCTCACTGGAGAAGTCTGGATGTCGAGGCAGCAGCAAACCCAGCAGGAATCACTGTGTCCAGATGCCCTTGGGGCCAGGGAATGCTGCCTTGCCCCACACAGGCTGGATTTATAGCAGTGCTGGTGGGTGGGACAGCCCCAGCTGCTGCTGGCACAAGTGCCCTGGGCCAACCCCAGAGTGCCCCCTGTGCACATGTGGGGGTGCTGGGGCTGCCCCTGGTCCCTCCCTGCTGCAGGGGCAGAGGCTGAGGTGCCTCGTGGGGCTGTTGCAATCAATGTCACCGTTGTCCCCATGCAACACCTCTTGTGACACCCGTGGCACAACGGGCTGTGGGGCCAGCTGGGAAATCTTTGGGATGGGCTCAGGAAGTGGTGGGTGCAGGCACAGGCACCAGGACAGTCCCAGAGAAGCAGAATCCTTCTTGACTAAGCTCACTTTTGCAATGGTTTGGGTTGGAAGGGACTTGTAACATCTTCTCTTTCCATCCCCCTGCCATGGGCAGGGGCACCTTCCACTATCCCTGGTTGCTCCAAGGCATGTCTAATCTGGCTGGAAACAATTCCAGGTATGCAGCAGCCACAGCTTCCCTTGGCAGCCTATGCCAGGACATCACCACCCTCACTGGGAAGAATTTCTTCCCAATATCCCAGATAATCCTGCCCCCTGTCTGTGTGAAACCATTCTCTCTTCTCCTGTTCTTTTCCTATGTCTCTTCCCCTCTGATAGAAAAACCAATTGGAGTGGGGTGTGCAAAAGCTCACAGAATATGGAAAACAATTTTGGACACTGCAAGAATATCTTATTAGATAAGGGGTCTGTGCACCTGACATTTCAGGGGGTAAACAGTGTTCTCTCTAATGACTCTTCAGATAAAATGAGAGCAACACCAGAATAGATGACAAGTTCTAAAACCAGGTGATCCAAAAAAACTGCGCCCACTTCTAATGCCAGCCAAGGCGAATAAATGCAAGCTGGATGCAGCCAGCACTTGTGAATCCAGTGTGTTTGATGGCAGCCGTGCCACTGGGAGAAGTGACAGTCCTTGCTGGGCAGGAGGGTCTGTGCCATGTGCCCAGTTTGGCAGCTGCCACTCCAGGTGTTTGGCAGAGCCATCTGGTCCCCCCAAACGGCAAGGACTGAGCTGCTGGGGATTTGGCAGTGGAAGCTGGCATCTAAACCTTTGCTGCTTCACAACCATGAGATGTGAATTCACAGTGAGAATGTGACAATCATAAAAAATGTGGGAGATGGGCTGTGCATGCTCAGCAGCAGCAGAGGCCCCATCTGCACACATTTCTGATGGTGGGTTTTACTGGGAGGGTTTCTAGAAGGGACTCAGACACGTTTCCATTCTGTGCCACAGCAGCAGCTTGGTGCTGGTTTCCAGTGAGCAGGGTCTGTGTGTGTCCCTGGATGTGCCCAACAAAGCACAGCACCACAAGGTCATTACACGAGGCAGGATGGCACAAGGCCCTGGGTTGGGAATCCTTCTCAGAGGTGTCAGAAGAGGAAACTGAAGCCTCCTTCTCTCTGGTGCAGGGAGAGAAACAGCAAAAGGAACTTTTGTGCTAGCGGTGACTGCAGCCTGGCCTCTGTGCTCTCCCCCTCCTGACGCTGGAAGAAGCATGCCATGGGTTAACACAGTTTGGATTTCTTTGGAAAGAACAGACGTCTCAGGAGTCAGCTTTGGTTATCGACATGTGGTCTGATCACTGAGAAAGCAGAGTGAGACTTTTGCAAATACCCATATGAAGCTGAGAAGGGGTGGGAGTCTCTCTTTTTTTTCCGGGTGAGCAACCAGGTAACATCCTGTGGCCCAGGGGCCGGGCTGGCCCAGGCCCCGCTGCCCCTGGGCGGCCGGGCCCAGCCGGCCCTCCGGGAGCTGCTGCCCTGTGGCAGGGAGGGAGCAGCCCGGCCATGCCTGGGCCTGAGAACATCAGCAGGTCAGGGGAGGAAAAGCCCCAGCAGCTGCCTGTCGCCAGCCAGGGCTGGGGAGGATGTTCCCCTGCTCCTTCCTCAGGCCTCAGGGAGCAGCTCTGGGCGGCCCACACCACGAGATCGAGGGGTGGAGGGGAAGGCATCCAGCAGGTTTTCCACCAGAATGGCCTTGAGATTTTTCAAGCTCCAGCCGGCAGGGACCTGGTGGGCAAGCACAGTAGGCCTGGGCAAGTTTTAACTCTTTCCTACCAGCAAATGAACTTTCCGAATTCCCGACCTTCCCGGAGTGAGGACAGACAAAGTGACTGAACCATAAAGAGACACAGCATGAAACTGAGGTCAGTGAAGGGAGAGTGAAAAGACTATTTCAGGTAAAGGAGGAGTGGCCTAATTTGGCTGGACATTTCTGGTAACATGGAGACTGGACTAAATTATTCCTTTAAACCATGGAAAAATATGCATTTGGGGAAGTGATTGTTTTAATTTATGTGTAGATTTCTGAGCAAAGGTATGTGTGATGGACTAAGTGAAATTGATTTTGTGAGATGCTTGAACAGCCTTCTGCATGTAGAGGCGGAGTGAGAAGATATCTCTGCTCCTTGGGATGAAGAATCCTTTGCCTCTGAAGTGGTACACCGTTAAAAAGTGACACCCCAGTTTGCAGTGTGTTTGAGTATGTGGCCCATGTGCAGTGTTGGGAAAGCTGTGTAATGTGTGGGATTTCACAGTTTGTGGAGGTTCCTTTCAGGTCCTTGCAGACGATGTCTCTATGGAACCAAGAGAGACCCCTTTCCTAAAGAATTGATCAAAGATTATCTTTAAATGGTAAACCTGACCGAAATTACAGGTATTGTCTTTTTATGTTGGGTGTGGGAAAGTGAAAACTTGTGGAGGGAGGGAAGGATATTCTGAAAGTTTAATTTGTTGTTTTGTTGTTTGTTTTTTTTCTTTCCTTTTTCTTATCTCATTCTTTTAGTGCATGTAAATAAACTATCTTTGTATTTTAAGGTTAGCCTGTTTTGCCCTTTATGTTCTCCTAGTCACATAAAACATAGTAAGTGATGAAACCATCACAGAGCAGCAGGAGAGATAATAATGAATTGAATATATGGGAAAATGGAGGATTTAAGTAATGCTACTGTGAAGCTGTGCTGTGGATACTGAGTATTCCATACAGACATAATGCAGATGAAAGAGAGCACAACAAACCTTTTGGTTCAGGTATTTATTTTCTCCCCATCAAGCGCATGAGTCACATATGAGTTCTCCTGTTGGCTGTGCCATGCTCCCTGAGGTTTCTCACTGCCATCCCTTTAGGGAATGGCTCCTGCTGCAGGTTCTGCAGCGGGGCTGGGAGCTGGGATCTTGTGACAAAGCTCTGGCTATTTTAGGGATGAGGCTTTGCCACTATGCCCACAGTTACTCATCCATATCATGCAGGCATGGGAGTAGGGTCCTGACAAAATAATGATATCTGGGCTTATAACCACCAGGACAATGTTCCTGTTCCCCCAGAGGGAACATCTGCAGGGCAGCTCCAACACAGGCACCCCACACAGCCCAGCCCAGCAGGCACTGACAGGCTCAGTGTCCCCAAAGCAGGGCCAGGCAGGAGCATCCCCAGGGACACAGCCACTGCTCAGCCCCAGCACCATCCCCAGGGCCTTGTGCTGCCACCAAGGCAGTGCCACCCGCAGAGGCAGCAGGCACAGCAGCCCTCCAGCAGCAGGACACGCACACACGGCCCAGCCCTGCAATGCCAAAGTGCTCTTTGTCTTTATTCAAGCTGGGAAAAGCAGCCCCTGCCCCAAAGACACCGGGGCTGGCACCACAGGGCTCCAGCCCAGCAGCACCCAGCAGCAGCAGCTGCCACTGCTGCTGCCACCCCAGCTGGGCAGGGCACAGGCAGCGAGGGGAGGGGACATCAGCACATGGGTCCAGGAGCCAGAAGCGAGGGGCAGTTCCTTCTTGGCAATTTCAGGGTTTTCAAACCCAGCGACTGTAGGAAGAGAGGAAAGAAGCACATCACCTGGTGTAACTTTCCCTGTCACTCTGTCCCCCTGCCCTGCAATGCCCAGGGTGTGGTGCAGCAGGCTCAGGCTGAGGGGAGGTGAGTTGCAGTCCTTAGTGCAGACAGGTTGCACCTGGGGTATCTCAGTGCTGGCAGCCCTGGCTCCAGGTCTGTGCAGGTGCAGCAAACCTGGATCATGTCCTTGGTGCTGCCCAAGGATAGTTTCCCTCTGTGGTGGCTTTGGGGAGTGGGGAGGCCCTATCTGTCCTGGGACAGTTGCAGTCTCATTCAGGGCAGCTCCAAACCCCTCAAGGACTTGGACCTTCTCTTTTAGTCCACTTGCACTAATTTTAAGTTAGAAAGAAATTTGTAGCAGATCCCTCTGGAGGAAAAGGAGGAAACTCTTTATTCAGGCAGGGATCTGCTCCTTACCTTTTGCAGCACACACTGACTGCTGAACATCTTCCAATAGGTTTTGTGGAGGAGGTGCAACCATCAAAGCTGCAGAATCCCCCTCGGCGCCTGCATCGAGCAGAACTCCCTGTTTCCATGGACAAAAGCACACACAAGTATTACAGCAATCATCTAGGAGAGCAGGGTGTGCTTGCAGTCCTGCTGGCAGGCAGGGATTCCTCACATCCCACATCCCTGCCTATTTCCCTGGGATCCCTCCATCCCAAAACCGTCACCAGTTGGAAACTCACTTGAGAAACACCTCTGACTTCAATCCCCTGTTACCTTCTCATCACTCACCCAAACACGGGCACCTCCAGGGACACTGAATTCCCCCTGGTGCAGGGGGGAATACTGAATTCCCCCATTTCCCTGGTTTCCGTCTCACCTGCAGCACCCTGGACCAACAGGAGAATCAGGGGGAAGAGCAGGAACAGGATCTTCATGGCTGGTGGCTCTTCTGGGTCTTCACAGAGCTGCAGAGGGGACACCAAGGCAACAGGGACACGCAGGAACCCAGGTGCTACTGGGCTCTGTGGTTCACCAAACTGCAGAGGGGCTGCTTCCAACCACGGCTGGTGATGTTTCCTCTACTTTTCCCTAAATAAAACTGTGTGGTTTGTGCCACCCTGCCCAGCTCAGGAGCATTTTAGTGTGTCTCACTCTCTTGGACAGCAGTTACATAAGCAGATGGTGTTAAATTATTTTCTCTGGTCTATTATGGTCTTCCATAGACCTTCTCCTAAAGACAGACTGCAGACCAAGGGCCAACTGTTGCCAATTTAACCAATGCACTGGGGAGTGAAATTTGGAAAAGCAGAGAAAAAGACTGAAAGCTACAGAACCATAGTGCTTTTACTCCCTCAGGCTTCATGAATTAAACATCTGCCCCAAACACCCTGACCAATCCCCTCTGCTTCTCTGGGCTCAGGAAAATCCTCCCAGCTCATCTTGGCAGTGCCCATCCCCAGCTCCAGAGCATTCCCAGGAATCCCAGCAAGGACATTCCCCAGCATCAACCCAGGGAGCAGCCAGAGGGCAGGGAAGTGTCTTGGTGCCCAGAAATGGGAACAGAAATCAAGGTGT
This sequence comes from Phylloscopus collybita, assembly GCA_027886175.1. Taxonomy (NCBI): domain Eukaryota; kingdom Metazoa; phylum Chordata; class Aves; order Passeriformes; family Phylloscopidae; genus Phylloscopus; species Phylloscopus collybita. Next base: position 54,523,493 of record JAJNNQ010000026.1, read on the forward strand.
GGAATTACTGAATTCCTGAAATGATGGGAGATCTCTGAACTGCTAAGAGAAAAAGAATCTCCTTACTTTTCTATTGCAAGTGCCCATTTCCCCAGCCTAGGAGATCCTGGCTCCCTCCTGCAGCATCAAGGCACTTTTCCAGGCTTTCCTGTACTTAGGAAACTTCAGTTTCACCTTCTGCATGTTCTGGCCCCTTACTCACATGAAGGTTGTTTTCTCTTTCCCAGCCATCTCTGATGGCCAAATTTCACACCGGGATACATCCAGCCATTTTTCCTTTTGGACACTCTGCTCTGCTGGGCTTTGAGATGAGACCCTGAGTGGTCAGGATTCCAGAGGGAGACCCCACACTCACCCTCCTGGAGAAGGTCTGGGTGTTCAGGCAGCAGCAAACCCAGCAGCAATCGCTGTGTCCAGATGCCCCTGGGGCCAGGGAATGCTGCCTTGCCCCACACAGGCTGGATTTATAGCAGTGCTGGTGGGTGGGACAGCCCCAATTGCTGCTGGCACAAGTGCCCTGGGCCAACTCCTGAGTGCCCCCTGTGCACATGTGGGGGTGCTGGGGCTGCCCCTGGTCCTTCCCTGCTGCAGGGGCAGAGGCTGAGGTGCCTCCTGGGGCTGTTGCAATCAAGTCACCGTTGTCCCCATGCAACACCTCTTGTGACACCCGCGGCACAGTGGGTGTCACAAGGAGAGGGATGGGCAGGAGAGGGATGGGATGGACAGGAGAGGGATGGGATGGACAAGGTAGAATGGCTCATGCTGGGAAGAGTAGAAATGAGGATAACATTTCCTTGTTTTTGTCCTCTCATTTCATTGATGTTATAAATACTCATTGTGGGATATGGAAGATCTGACTGAATACTGCAAACCTACTCAGCTTTGTACGGTGAGAGCAAAGATTTGCCTCTCATTCCACCTCAAAAGCCTTCTCTGGAGAGTGCATCCGAGGATGAATAAAATAAAATTTCAGGGTTAGCAGAAGGGAAGGAAAGGCCATGGAAGGCAGGGATGATCTGAACATTGCCCTCCAAATTGTCCAGATCTGTAAAGCAATGGCAGAGGAAGCTTTTTTGGGGTTTGTCTCTTCTCCTTGGTAGCACTTGACAGGATCTGAGGAAATGGTCTTGATTGTACCTAGGAAGGGTTAGATTGGGAATTGGAATCAGCTTCACCACTGAAAAGGCATTCAGGCACTGGCACAGGCTGCCCAGGACAGTGATGGAGTCATTGTCTCGGGAGGGATTTAAAATCCATGTAAATGTGGCACTTGGGGACATGGATCAGTGTCGGACATGGCAGTGCTGGGGGAATGGTTGGACTTGATGGTCTTAGAGGCCTTTCCCAACATTAATGATTCTGTGATTCTCTGTTTTGTTGAAGTGAAAACCTTCAGTGAAACAGGCAGGGGCCCCCATTGGTCCCATGCACAGGTGTACATGGACACACAGAGGTGCTGAACCACTCAAGGAATCAAATGCCTGAGGTTTGCTTTGCAGACAGGGAGAGGCCTCTGCCTTTGATGGAGCAGAGAGCGTTGTCACCCAGACTGCCAGGGATGGGCAGAGAGGAGAAGACAACTGTTTCATTACCTATGGGGAAACAAATTCAGACTTTTGCAGTCCAGGGACCATTGAAGTAATTTCACAGGTCACCCAGAGCAGGAGCTGCACAGTCTCCTCTTCCTGCTTGTGGCTCATGGGGTGGGGTTTAAAGCAGTACAGTCACAACAGGGAGAGCTGTGGTGCTGGAACAGGACAGGAAGGAGCAGCAATAGGGACAGGACGTGCGGGTCACCATGACCATGTCCACTTAAAGGACACTGCTCCCAGCACAGCTCTGCACATGAGGCGGTGGCTCTTGGGGACAAGGAACATCTGCAGGACCAGCACAGGGATCCCAATTCCCCCACAGGGGTCATCTGCAGGTCAGCTCCAGCACAGGCACCCCACACAGCCCAGCCCAGCAGGCACTGACAGGCTCAGTGTCCCCAAAGCAGGGCCAGGCAGGAGCATCCCCAGAGACACAGCCACTGCTCAGCCCCAGCACCATCCCCAGGGCCTTGTGCTGCCACCAAGGCAGTGCCACCCGCAGAGGCAGCAGGCACAGCAGCCCTCCAGCAGCAGGACACGCACACACGGCCCAACCCTGCAATGCCAAAGTGCTCTTTGTCTTTATTCAAGCCGGGAAAAGCAGCCCCTGCCCCAAAGACACCGGGGCTGGCACCACAGGGCTCCAGCCCAGCAGCACCCAGCAGCAGCAGCTGCCACTGCTGCTGCCACCCCAGCTGGGCAGGGCACAGGCAGCGAGGGGAGGGGACATCAGCACGTGGGTCCAGGAGCCAGAAGCGAGGGCCATGTCCTGCTGGGCAATTTCAGGGTCTCAACCCCAGACACTGTAGGAAGAAAACAAACAGGCATATCATATGGTGTAACTTTTCCTGCCACTCTGTCCCCCTGCCCTACAATGCCCAGGGCGTGGTGCAGCAGGCTCAGGTTGAGGGGAGGTGAGGTGCAGTCCTTAGTGCAGACAGGTTGCACCTGAGGTATCTCAGTGCTGGCAGCCCTGGCTCCAGGTCTGTGCAGGTGCAGCAAGACCTGGCTCATGTCCTCAGTGCTGCCCAAGGACAGGGAATGTTTCTCTCTTTGGTGGCTTTGGTGAGTGGGGAGGCCCTGGATGACATGGCATGGTTGCAGCCCCATTCAGGGAAGCTCTAAAACCCACAAGGACTTTTCCAATCTCTTTTAGGCCTCTTAGACTAATTATAAAAGCAGAAGAGTTTTTGCCAGGTGTTGGCTCAAAAGAAAATCGTAATAGATCTTTTTAGGAAAAAAGGAGGAAACTCTTTATTCAGGCAGGGATCTGGTCCTTACCTTTTGCAGCACACTTGGAATCTTGAACATCTCCCAACAGGTGTTGTGGGGTAACGACAGCCTCCAAAGGTGCAGAATCCCCCTCTGCGCCGGCATCCAGATGAACCTCCTGTTTCCATGGACAAAAGCACACAGAAAACAATGACAGCAGTTATAATCACACATTCAGGTGATGGATAAGGAAGGGACACCTTTACGCCCCATCAAAAGCCACCACCCAAACAGCCCCTGGGGCTCTCTGCCATCCCAGTGCAGGGCAGGAGACCCCCAAACAGGAATAGCTGGGTGCAGGCCTGGACTCTGAAAGCAAACCTCTTCCTGCCCTAGAGAACAAGCCAGGATTATGTCTCCATGGGATTTCTCCACCCCAAATCATTGTCACGTTAGCAACTCAATTGTGAAACCCCTTTGTCCTCAGTCCTCTGTTACCTTCTCCTCATCCCCAGGTCACTTCCAGGGACACTGAATTCCTCCTGGTGCAGGTTCACACTTTTCCCCATTTCCCAAATTCCCTTCTCACCTGCAGCACCCTGGAGCAGCAGGAGGATCAGGGGGAAGAGCAGGAACAGGATCTTCATGGCTGGTGGCTCTCCTGGGTCTTGACAGGACTGCAAAAAAAGGCAATGGGGTCATGCAGAACCCAGAGTGAACAGGATTCCAGAGGGAGACCTCACACTCACCTCCCTGGAGAAGGTCTGGGTGTTGAGGCAGCAGCAAAACCAGCAGGAATCGCTGTGTCCAGATGCCCTTGGGGCCAGGGAATGCTGCCTTGCCCCACACAGGCTGGATTTATAGCAGTGCTGGTGGATGGGACAGCCCCAATTGCTGCTGGCACAAGTGCCCTGGGCCAACCCCCGAGTGCCCCCTGTGCACATGTGGGGGTGCTGGGGCTGCCCCTGGTCCCTCCCTGCTGCAGGGGCAGAGGCTGAGGTGCCTCCTGGGGCTGTTGCAATCAATGTCACCGTTGTCCCCATGCAACACCTCTTGTGACACCCGCGGCACAACGGGCTGTGGGGCCAGCTGGGAAATCTTTGGGATGGGCTCAGGAAGTGGTGGGTGCAGGCACAGGCACCAGGACAGTCCCAGAGAAGCAGAATCCTTCTTGACTAAGCTCACTTTTGCAATGGTTTGGTTTGGAAGGGACTTGTAACATCTTCTCTTTCCATCCCCCTGCCATGGGCAGGGGCACCTTCCACTATCCCTGGTTGCTCCAAGGCCTGTCTAATCTGGCTGGAAACAATTCCAGGGATGCAGCGGCCACAGCTTCCCTTGGCAGCCTATGCCAGGACATCACCACCCTCACAGGGAAGAATTTCTTCCCAATATCCCAGACAATCCTGCCCCCTGTCTGTGTGAAACCATTCTCTCTTCTCCTGTCCTTTTCCCATGTCTCTTCCCCTCTGATAGAAAAACCAATTGGAGTGGGGTGTGCAAAAGCTCACAGAATATGGAAAACAATTTTGGACACTGCAAGAATATCTTATTAGATAAGGGGTCTGTGCAACTGACATTTCAGGGGGTAAACAGTGTTCTCTCTAATGACTCTTCAGATAAAATGAGAGCAACACCAGAATAGATGACAAGTTCTAAAACCAGGTGATCCAAAAAAACTGTACCCACTTCTAATGCCAGCCACGGTGAATAAATGCAAGCTGGATGCAGCCAGCACTTGTGAATCCAGTGTGTTTGATGGCAGCCGTGCCACTGGGAGAAGTGACAGTCCTTGCTGGGCAGGAGTGTCTGTGCCATGTGCCCAGTTTGGCAGCTGCCACTCCAGGTGTTGGGCAGAGCCATCTGGTCCCCCCAGACAAGAAGGGTTGAGCTGCTGGGGATTTGCAAATTGCTACATCTTGGCCTTTTCTCATGCACAGCCCAGAGACATGAAGTCACAGTGAGAAGGTGACAATCATAAAAAATGTGGGAGTTGGGCTTTGCATGCTCAGCAGCAGCAGAGGCCCCATCTGCACACATTTCTGATGGTGGGTTTTACTGGGAGGGTTTCTAGAAGGGACTCAGACACGTTTCCATTCTGTGCCACAGCAGCAGCTTGGTGCTGGTTTCCAGTGAGCAGGGTCTGTGTGTGTCCCTGGATGTGCCCAACAAAGCACAGCACCACAAGGTCATTACACAAGGCAGGATGGCACAAGGCCCTGGGTTGGGAATCCTTCTCAGAGGTGTCAGAAGAGGAAACTGAAGCCTCCTTCTCTCTGGTGCAGGGGGAGAAACAGCAAAAGGAACTTTTGTGCTAGCGGTGACTGCAGCCTGGCTCGGCTCTCCCCCTCCTGACGCTGCAAGGAGCAGCAGGAAAGAGAATAATGATTGTAAAGTATGGAATAATGAAAAATTTAAGTAATGATACAGTGAAGCTGTGCTGTGGATACTGAGTATTCCATATAGACATAATGCAGATGAAAGAAAGCACAGCAAACCTTTTGGCTGAGGTATTTATTTTCTCTCTGTCAAGCTCAGGAGTCATATGTGAGTTCTCCTGTTGGCAGTGCCATGCTCCCTGAGGTTTCTCACTGCCATCCCTTTAGGGAATGGCTCCTGCTGCAGGTCTTGCAGTGGGGACAGGAGCTGGGACCTTGTAACAAAGCTCTGGCTATTTTAGGGATGAGGCTTTGCCACTATGCCCACAGTTGCTCATCCATATCATGCAGGCATGGGAGTAGGGTCCAGACAAAATAATGATGTCTGGGCCTATAACCACCAGGACAATTTCCTGTTCCCCCAGAGGGAGCATCTGCAGGGCAGCTCCAGCACAGGCACCCCACACAGCCCAGCCCAGCAGGCACTGACAGGCTCAGTGTCCCCAAAGCAGGGCCAGGCAGGAGCATCCCCAGGGACACAGCCACTGCTCAGCCCCAGCACCAATCCCCAGGGCCTTGTGCTGCCACCAAGGCAGTGCCACCCGCAGAGGCAGCAGGCACAGCAGCCCTCCAGCAGCAGGACACGCACACACGGCCCAGCCCTGCAATGCCAAAGTGCTCTTTGTCTTTATTCAAGCCGGGAAAAGCAGCCCCTGCCCCAAAGACACCGGGGCTGGCACCACAGGGCTCCAGCCCAGCAGCACCCAGCAGCAACAGCTGCCACTGCTGCTGCCACCCCAGCTGGGCAGGGCACAGGCAGCGAGGGGAGGGGACATCAGCACGTGGGTCCAGGAGCCAGAAGCAAGGGGCGTATGCTGCTTGGCAATTTCAGGGTCTCAACCTGACAGACTGTAAGAAGAAAATAGACAAGCACATGACCTGGTGTAATTTTCCCTGCCACTCTGTCCCCCTGCCCTGCAATGCCCAGGGTGTGGTACAGCAGGCTCAGGCTGAGGGGAGGTGAGGTGCAGTCCTTAGTGCAGACAGGTTGCACCTGGGGTATCTCAGTGCTGGCAGCCCTGGCTCCAGGTCTGTGCAGGTGCAGCAAACCTGGATCATGTCCTTGGTGCTGCCCAAGGACAGGGAATGTTTCCATCTGTGGTGGCTTTGGTGAGTGGGGAGGCCCTGTCTGTCCTGAGGTGCTGCAGCCCCATTCAGGGAAGCTCCAAAACCCACAAAGACTTTTCCAATCTCCTTTGGGCCTCCTTGACTAATTATAAAAGCAGGAGAGTTTTTGGCAGGTGTTGGCTAGAAAGAAATTTGTAACAGATCTTTTTTTGGGAAAAAGTAGGAAACTCTTTATTCAGGCAGGGATCTGGTCTTTACCTTTTGCAGCAAGATGTGAATGTTGAACATTTTCCAATAGGTCTTGTGGGGTAGGGGCAGCTCCCTTTTCTGCAGTATCCCCCTTTGCGCTTACATGATAATACACTTCCTATTTCCATGGACAAAAGCACACAGAAAACAATGACAGCAGTTATAATCACACATTCAGCTGATGGATAAGGAAGGGACACCTTTACACCCCAGGAAAAGCCACTACCCAAACAGCCCCTGGGGCTCTCTGCCATCCCAGTGCAGGGCAAGAGACCCCCAAACAGGAATAGCTGGGTGCAGGCCTGGACTCTGAAAGCAAACCTCTTCCTGTCCCACAGAACAAGCCAGGATTGTGTCTCCATGGGATTTCTCCACCACAAATCATTGTCAAGTTAGCTGAAACCCCTTTGTCCTCAGTCCTCTGTTACCTTCTCATCACTCCCACAAACACAGTCACTTCCAGGGACACTGAATTCCCCCTGGTGCAGGTTCACACTTTCCCCCATTTCCCCAATTCCCTTGTCACCTGCAGCACCCTGGAGCAACAGGAGGATCAGGGGCAAGAGCAGGAACAGGATCTTCATGGCTGGTGCCTCTCCTGGGTCTTCACAGGGCTGCAGAGTGGACACCAAGGCAATGGGGTCATGCAGAACCCTGAGTGGGCAGGATTCCAGAGGGAGACCCCACACTCACCTCCCTGGAGAAGATCTGGGTGTTGGAGGCAGCAGCAAACCCAGCAGGAATCGCTGTGTCCAGATGCCCTTGGGGCCAGGGAATGCTGCCTTGTCCCACACAGGCTGGATTTATAGCAGTGCTGGTGCGTGGGACAGCCCCAGCTGCTGCTGGCACAAGTGCCCTGGGCCAACCCCCGAGTGCCCCCTGTGCACATGTGGGGGTGCTGGGGCTGCCCCTGGTCCCTCCCTGCTGCAGGGGCTGAGGCTGAGGTGCCTCCTGCGGCTGTTGCAATCAATGTCACCATTGCAACACCTCATGTGATACCCACTGCACAACAGGCTGTGGGGCCAGCTGGGGAATCTTTGGGATGGGCTCAGGAACTGGTGGGTGCATGCACAGGCACCAGGACAGTCCCAGGGAAGCAGAATCCTTCTTGCATGGGCTTACAGGATCACCTCTGCAATAGTTTGGTTTGGAAGGGACCTGAAAGATCATCTCATTCCACCCCCTGCCATGGGCAGGGACACATTCCTCTATGCCAAGGTGCACCAAGCCCCGTCCAGTCTGGCCTGGAACTGGGATGCAGCAGCCACAGCTTCTCTGGGCAGCCTATGCCAGGGCATCACCACTCTCACAGGGAAGAATTTCTTCCCAATATCCCAGATAATCCTGCCCCCTTTCTGTGTGAAACCATTCTCTCTTCTCCTGTTCTTTTCCTATGTCTCTTCTCCTCTGACAGAAAAACCAATTGGAGTGGGGTGTGCAAAAGCTCACAGAATACAGAAAACAATTTTGGACACTGCAAGAATATTTAATCAGATAAGGGGTCTGTGCCCCTGACATGTGTCTTGGGCTGTGGAACCAAAAATGTGTATTCTAATTCATTTGTTGAAAGCAGCTGGGGAGATGTTTTTCTTTATCTCTTGTAACTCTGAGGGGAGGGGGGCGGATGCCTTCTGATAATGGGCCAGCTGTTCAAACCAGGTGGGGCAGTGTTCCTTATGTCTTTCACCCCCACACCAGGAGCCACAAGCGAGGGGCGTGTGCTGCTTGGTAATTTCAGGGTCTCAGCCCCAGATTCTGTAGAAAAAGAGGAAAGAAGCACATGACCTGGTGCAATTTTCCCTGCCACTCTGTCCCCCTGCCCTGCAATGCCCAGGGTGTGGTGCAGCAGGCTCAGGCTGAGGGGAGGTGAGGTGCAGTCCTTAGTGCAGACAGGTTGCACCTGGGGTACCTCAGTGCTGACAGCCCTGGCTCCAGGTGTGTGCAGGTACAGCAAACCTGGATCATGTCCTTGGTGCTGCCCAAGGACAGGGAATGTTTCCATCTGTGGTGGCTTTGGTGAGTCCTCTGCAGAGCCTGAGTGAGGCTCTTGGGACTGGGGGAGAGTGGGGTTGCCCTGGCTGACCTGGGGCTGCTGCAGCCCCACTCAGGGCAGCCCCAGGCACCTTCCCTTCCCTCCCCTCAGCTCTGCCTTGGAGCCTGAAGGGTGCTGAATCTTTAGCTACTCAGGGACTGTGAAACGCCTTCTGCCATGAAAGCAGATTTTGTAATTCAGAAACTTACTTTTTGCAGCAAAAGTAAAACCTGGAACATTTTCCTGCGATGCCGTAGGGGAAAGAGCAATTCAGAAGTGAGCAGTATCCCTTTTCTCGCTGACATTGTTTCTTGTTTGTTGGTCCCAAGAAGGATCCTGCACAAAAAGGAAAGTGGTCAAAGTGAGTGTGGCATAACTGTAAAAAATGGATCTGATTCCAGAGGAACCAGTGCTGGCTCTGAGTCCCAGATTTGTAAGGGAACTGAAAACCAAACCCAACATCTTAAACTCTCCAGTCAGAGCTCATTTTTCCTACAGCAACGTCTGCATGCGGGGAAAGACAGAGGGAAAGACCAGCATGAGCTACAGGAGTTGCTGTGCTGCATCCTCAGCTGCTCAGACCTTCCTCACAGCAAGGCCCTCCCAAATGTTGAAAATACCTGAGAATTGTGGTCGCTTCACAAGACCTGGAAAACCCCAGTGATGGGGGTTCACACCTCAGCCATGTCCCCTCTGTCCCTCTCACCTGCAGCACTGTGGACCAACAGGAGGAACAAGGGGAAGAGCAGGTAGAGCATCCGCATGGCTGATGCCTGTCCTGGGTCTTCTGGGGCTGCAGAGGGGACACACCAGGAATCAAAACAGGGTGAAGGATTTAGAGGAATCTTTGTGCCTGGAGAGGCCAAGCTACATGAACTCTTACCCAGTGTTGTCCATCCCCCCAGCCAGTCCAAAGCTTGCTGCCCAAACACCCTGCACAGTCCCCTCTGCTTTGCTGAAGTCAGTAAAGTCTTCCCAGCTCACTTGGGAGTGTCTCTTCCTGATTCCAGATTATTCCTAGGATTCCCAGCAAGCCCAGTCTCCACCCCTGTGCAGCACTGACCCAGGAAGAAAGAAGAGGGCAGGGAAGTGTCTTGGTGGGTTGGAAGTGACTCCCCAGTGACCTACCTGGTGAAGGTGTTGGTTCAGAGCACAGAAAGGCAGAAATGGTCTGTAAGAACCCAACCTGGAAGCGCTTGTGTGACGAGTCCAGATCGGGGAGCATCCCTGTGCCCCAAACACGCTGGTTTTGACCTGTTTCCAGGGGGTGGGACAGCCCCAATTGCTGCTGGCACAAGTGCCCTGGGCCAACCCCCGAGTGTCCCCTGTGCACATGTGGGGGTGCTGGGGCTGCCCCTGGTCCCTCCCTGCTGGAGGGGCAGAGGCTGAGGTGCCTCGTGGGGCTGTTGCAATCAATGTCACCGTTGTCCCCATGCAACAACTCTTGTGACACCCGCGGCACAACGGGCTGTGAGGCCAGCTGGGAAATCTTTGGGATGGGCTCAGATCTGGTGGGTGCAGGCACAGGCACCAGGACAGTCCCAGAGAGGCAGAATCCTTCTTGCCTAAGCTCACTTTTGCAATGGTTTCAGTCTAAGGGATCTCTAAGATCTTCTCTTTCCATCCCCCTGTCATGGGCAGGGACACCTTCCACTATCTCAAGTTGCTCCATGCTCGGTCCAACCTGGCCTGGAACAGTTCCAGGGATACAGCAGCCATAGCTTCCCTTGGCAATCTGTGCCAGGGCCTTACCACCCTCAAAGCCAAGAATTTCTTTCCAATATGCAGTATAACCCTGCCCTCTGTCAGTCTGAAGCCATTCTCCCTTGTCCTATGACTCCAGCCTGTGGCCCAAAGTCCTTCTCCAGCTCTTTTGGATCTTCTTGAGGCACTGGATGGGGTTCCAAGGTCTCACCAACCCCTTCTCTTCTCCAGCCTGTACACCTCCATATAACTCTTTCTCCGTGGTTTATGTTTTGATATGTGTGAGTCTGCTTTTTGTGTAAGGCAGAAAATGAAAAACTCTTTGGAGCCTTCTGCCCCATAACTCCATCACTGGGCAGAGTTTTGGTGCCACGCTATCACCCTGAGGCAAATCTGAAATAGTCTGTTGATGATGTCATGTGTTTTGGAGAAAAACAGTTGCATCTTTGTAGGAAGTGAGAGGTGGAAGAAGTTACCCAGTGAAACAGGATGGAAGCAAATGCCAATAAACCACAGCTTGGCATCTCTGCCAGGTGCTCCATGCCCAGCTGGATATTTGGAATTAGCCAGGGTGGCATCCTTGGATAGAGAAATCTTTATCAGCAGAAGCAGAGCCACTCCTTGTGAACACACGGATCATGATCATGGAGGCATTTTCCAGTGAGGGTGAGGTCAGCCTTAGCAAAGTCATTCTAACCTCACGTTGTGTCTGGGTGGGTGGAGAGTAGAAGACCCCCAGCTCCCCACATGCAGGGCTACCCAGGTTACCCATGTGATCCATAGGATCCCTCTGTGATGTCACCTTGAGGGACACCTGGACAGCTCCCCTGGGAAATCTGTTTTCCTCTAAGGTCCCCAAAGGTCTCCTTGAGGTGTCCCCATGGGATCATCCCAAGTGGTCCTGAGGGCAAGGGATTCCCTCCCTGCCCTGTGGTGGGATGGGGTGTGGAGCAGCACAGCTCCCAGCAGGGCCTCTGGCAAGGAGGGTCACAGTGGACCCAGTGGGGAATGAGGGATTTTAACCTTTCCTGTTTTCCCAAGAAAAGCTTTCTGCACAGTAAGAAATAAGGCATTTTGGCCTCTGAACACAATCCCACAAAGAGAAGCTGAGTTCTTTCAGCCAGCCTTTCTCTTGGCACTGTAGGTTAAGGTCTGTGTAGACCTGGAGAGATGCATGGCTCAGAAAAACTCAAATTTAGGAGAAGTTTGCACCATAAATTGTTGCCCTCTGGGGTTTGTGTGTCAAACTCCAGGCAGGATCATGACCCAAGTTTCAGTGCATGTTTCAGTGACCAATGCTAAGCAACAACAATTTATTTAGAAGGAGGGAAAGCAATGCAGAACACATTTGGATTTACTCCACATCATAAAGCCTTTTGCATTGGCAATGAAAGGAGTGTGAGGCTTTGCAGCAGGATCCAGAGGGTTTAGGAGTAAGGAGATTTCAATCAAATTTGTAGGCTTAGAAGAAATTTTCATTGCTCTTCAATGTATGGCTCATCAACATTTCTTAGGTTCCATGGCCTGCACAAAGGGAAAAAAAGAATTCAGATTTTCTTTCTGCTTGTATATCCTCCCAACTCACTCTCAGCCCATGTTTTGTTTTTTTTTTTTTTTCCTCCTGGACACAAATTCCAAAATAGTTCATGTCATTTGTAGTCATGTTGGGACAGCTCTATGCAATCATACCTGTGAGTAGGGAGAATGTTTCCCTATTGTTTCAAGAAAAGCGGGGAATTAAATTGAAATCCCTAGATTCTGGGGTGAGTGGATTTATTCCTGAGTGAAAATGGAAGGCTGTTTTTGGTGTGATTATTTAATTTTACAACAAATTTTACAACAAAAACCTCACCCTGTGCATGTGAGTGTTGCCCAAATGCTTCTTGGGCAACATTTAACATTTGAGTCAAGACAGAACACTTGACTGTCCTCATAGCATAATACCTTTTTTTTTTTCTTTCCCTTATACCTGATTTAAATATTCAGGAACACCTTGGGATTTAGGAGGCAGGCAAAATACTTAATATTTCTCTGCTCATCCTGCAGATGAGCCTTGGTGAACTCCAAACTCACGGTTTGCAGCAGGAGCGGAACCCAAAGCAGCTCCCAACTTTAACCAGGTGGAAGGGACATCCTCCAAAGTGACAGCTCCCTCCTCTACAGAATAACATTTCCCTCTGGGGCGAAGACAAACCTGCAACAGGAACAGAATGTTTCCTTCCCCCTTGCTCTGCAGGGGCAGGGAATTGCAGTGGAAAGGTTTCACATTCCTTGAGCTGTCTTTGGAAAGGCAGGGTGAGGTTACAAAGCAGCTCTAGCACAAGCACTGGGCTGACTGATTAATTCCTGACTGGCTGCTAGCAATTTGAAACAGAAGCCATTAAAATGTGCTGGGAGTTTTGCTTCAGTTGCACAGAAATCCCTTTCTAGCATCTCTTTCCCATCTTACCTGGGGAAGCCTGGAGCGCCAAGAAGAGGAGAGAAAAGAGCAGGTAAAGGATCTTCATGGCTGAGGATTTGCTGTGGCACTGTTGGGGAAAGCACCGAGGAAGATGTGAGACAGACAGACCCTGGGATCTGCAGTCTCCTGAACTACACAAACGCTGTGTTAATAAAAATTACATTTACATTTGCGTTACATTTATTAATTGTTAATAAAAATTACATTGTAATAAAAATTACAGATGGATATATGTCCATCTTCAAGCTTTGAAAAATAATCAGTAAAACCCATAGGAAATCCTGACTGTTGTGTGGGGCAAAATGTTTTCAGGACATGTGATCATTAAGTTACTTTAATAGTTTGGTTGCTCAGATTTCTTTCTCATTTTGTAAACAGTCCTTAGCCAGAACAGAATCACAGAATCCCAGAATGGTTTGGATTGGAAGGAACCTTGAAACTCATCCTGTTCCAACCCCCGGGGCTGAGACACCTTCCACTGGACCAGATTGTTCAAAATCCCATCCAACCTTGTCTTTGATATTTCCATAACTTTTAGCTAAATGATTTTGTCTAGTAAATAAACAACATAAAATTAGGTGATAATATTGTAAAATTGCAAACTTCAGGGAAAAAAAGTTCACTATGTAACATTTAAATTTATCAAGAGATTAATTTGCTTTACATCTCCAGTCTTGGTCTACAGGCAGCAGTTCTAGAATGGAAATGTACCAGCAAGTCAATTCCCATTTGAAAAGAAAATTTTAAAAAGCAGACGTATGATACCTTCATTGGAAGAGTTTAAACTAATATTAGGATTAGCTTTAAAGGGTAAGGTAGCCTGGAAGGGTGCTTATGGATAAAGAAGTGGCAGTTCATGTTTTACATCCTGGCATTAGGAATTCTCTCACAAATGATGGTCTCTCAAGCAAGGAAAGGAAATGAGATTGTGCTGAAATGTCCCCTTGCTGAGAACAGAACTGATAGAGGGTGACCTGAAGCTGCTTCAAAATTAGGATTAGAAGTTTACACAAGTTTCTGTATATTTGAAAATATCAGGAAAATAAGGAGACAAAGTGAACAATTCTGAAAATGAATTAAGGGTTTTAAGATAGAGACATCAATAAAAAATACCATATATAAAATATGTATTATATACTGTATTAAAATATATAAATGCATAATATAATTTTATAGCTATTATGAATTATGCAAATATTGTATAACTATTTATAATATGTTTTTATTCAAAAGCTTTATATTTAATGGAAATATATAGATATAGACATGAAGATTTCCACTGAGAGGTCACCAATTTCTCTGGACCACAGACCTCTCTAAAGTAACCTGAACCAATCAAACATTTATTTTTCCTGGAACTTAGGAAGCAGAGAATTTTTATTAAAGCATTCTAGTTATTAGCATACATTTAAACTACTTATTCAACATGTCCAATCATCCCAAATCTTAGGTTTACCTTTCTTAGTTACATACAAATTAAAGTTAATAATGCAGAGGTTTGGGGGTTTGTTTTGGAGTTGGATTTTTGAGGAAAAAACCAAAAGCTAGCATTGAAAGAAAAGAACCAAGACATTACCAGGTATCAGGTGAGCCCTGAAGCCAAACAAGACTTACTCGAGGTCCCTTCCCTCCTGAAGACTTTGGCTCTGGGACTGAGACAGTCTTTTATAAGGTGAGTCCCAAAAGAGACTGACAAGTACCTTCTCTTCCCAGCCTTTCAATGAACCAATCCAAAAATTGCTCATTTTTTTTTTTCTGGTGGCATCTAATCCAACCAGCAACCAGCTGCCTTTCATTTCCCAATGATAAAACAGGGTTTCTCTCCAAGTCTGTTTAAGCTTTTTTTTTTTTTTTTTTTTTCCTGGAAAATCCTATGTTTTTGGTGCAATACCTCTTGTGACACTCCAATTTGTGTAAGATGCGTTAACTCACCATGGTATGTGTCAAACATCTTGGGACATAGGTTGAACTGTCCCTGCTTAGGAAAAACTTTAAAACCTTGCAATACAAAGCATCTGCATGTTCCCTGCAATACCAGTTAATTTTCTGTTCCATAAATACAGAATATAAGAACACAGAATGGATATGTGGCACTAAAACAAATGTCCATTGGCTTACTGTGTCTTATTTTGGTACATTTGATACATCTTCTCCACTGAAGATGCCTGAGTGAAACAAAATGTAACAAAATAATTACGTCCCTGGACACCCTTGCATCTGATGGGAAATATGTACATTTAGGCAAATCCAGTTCCAAAGGATACCTTTGGACTTTCAGACCTGAAAGCTCCTGCTTGAGCTTTTTTCCCAGGACTCTGGTTGATTTTTTTAATATTTCTGTCAACCACAGGGCTTTCAGTTATCATTCCAAAACCACGTTAAGCATGAGATGAGCATTCAGTTTTTGGGTATCTGCTCTCAGTCTGCCAGCTGTTGACCTCTGCTTCTTCTGCCATGGGAAGCAGCAGCCAACTTCTGCATGGATGGAGCACCCCTCCTGTAAAGAGATGGGGAGAGCTGGGGGTGTTCAGCCTGGAAAAGAGAAGGCTCCAGGGAGACCTTAGATTCCATCTTAGTATCTAAAGGGGGATTATGAAAAGGAGGGAGAGGCACTTTTTATATGGGCAGATAGTGACAAGAAAAGGGGAAATGGTTCTAAACTGACAAAAGGCAGGTTTGCATTAGATGCTAAAAAGAAATTCTTCTCTGTGAGGGTGGGATGCCCTGGCACAGGTTGCCCAGAGAAGCTGTGGCTGCCCCTGGATCCCTGGAAGTGTCCAAGGCCAGGCTGGATGGAGCTTGGAGCAACCTGAGATAGTGGAAGGTGTCTCTGTCTACATTGGGGAGGTTGGGATGAAATGGTCTTTAAGGTCCCTTAGAATCCAAAACATGTTATGTTTCCATGATTCTACGATATTAAATGCTTTTTCAGGTCATATTTTACTTTAAACCTCCCTTCAGTCAACAAACAAATATTGTCCATGCAGTATTTCAACATGATACATGAAGTACATAGTAGTAGGAAATCATACATTTGCTAATTTGAGTGAGTGGTGTTTCTAACTGACCAAGACCTCTGCAAATGACACCATGTCTTACAGAACCTTTAGCACCAAAATTAAACTGAAATATTTTCGTTGCTGACTGTCAGTTTACCTCCTAGTCATGTAATTTTTTCATTACTTTGATATTAAGTTCCTAAATAGAATCATAGAATAGTCCAAACTGGAAAGGACTTTTGAAAAGTGAAAAAGTCCAAGCCCTCTGCAATGAGCAGGGACATCTTCAACTAGATCAGGTCAGCCCAGAGCTAGCTCAGAGCCCAGTCCAAGTATACAGGTACACAGAAGTGTACAGAAATTACCTGTGTGCATGTGAAAACATGGCTATAAACCATTTCCCTTACAAGCATACCCTGGCACAGCTTTTTATTCCCTAGATAATTTTGTATGTGAACTGTTTCTGTGACAGGGAAAAATGGTAATTGAATTTCTGGTGTGTCTGCCAACATCTGGCCATAAAACTGAAAAATGGAGGGAATAAAATTGCAAAAGTTGCAGTTGCTTCACGTCTTGCCAAGTGTTTGTGGTTAACTTGCCAACTGTTACTCTTACCCAACCCAATTCCTCAAGGAAACAAGGCTGCACTGTTAATTTTTATTGTCTGTAAAGTCCTGTGTGCAAGCACTGTCAAGGGCTTGGCTTTAACACTGGGCACCCTTGGCTCTGTTTAATATAAATTTCACACGGTCACAGTCCCATCCAGGCCATCAAAAAACCTCTGCCTGGACAAGGGGAAGGGAGAAGCAGAGGAAGGGTGGAGCACCTTTGGCAGAACTCAGCAAGGTTTTGGGTTGTGGCTCTTAGGGTGGACAATCCTTCCACCCCCATCTGCAGCTCCTGTTCTTCTGAGCAAGAGACAATCAGACACTTTCAATTATTATGTTGGGGTCAGCATTTTGTGTAATAGCACCGTGCTGAGGAGCTGCTGAGCCTGATGCAGGTGGGATATGCTCCAAAGGGAAATGTCCTCAAAGGAGGCTGCAAAGTGTCTGGAGAAGAAATGTCTTTCACCCTTTTAAAATCTCAATGTTTGAGTATTTTTACCACAATCACCTTCCAGAGGAGAAGGAGGATCTTATTTCCACTCTTAGGAGCTTGTATCTAGCAAGGAAGATGAGAAAATTAGGAGCAAAAAGGAGAACCTTAAACTCTGCTGCTAGTAGTTTACTCTTGAAAATAAATAAGGAAATATTAGGGACATATTTCAGTAGTGTTACCCTTAATTAAAGTGCTTCAAACTCTACACAAAATGTATTTAATCAAGCTCAATACTTTAATAACTATGCAGTTATCTTGAGTAAATGATGAGATTAATATCTGCATGGACAATTCTGGCTCCATCATTTGACCTGACAGCTAATTAAAAGTGCTGGGGTACAAGGGCAGAGTCCCCTTTCTTTTTTGAGAACCAGAACATGACTGGCAGTGATGTGTGTGGGATCAAAGCTCCTTGGCACAGGCCAGGTACCCCAAAGTTTCTAAAATTCAAAGAACCTTTGTAAACCAAATCAAATTTTCTGGAGAAAAATGACAGGAGTAATCTCACTAAATTTCAGGTATTGAAAGGAAATATGTAAATACAAACTATTATCACTGCTCTTCCTTTATGAATAATGGAGACAGATTCTGTGGACTTTTAATAGTCATTGGCAATAAGATTGTTAGAAATAAAACAGAGAAGGAACAGTAGGGATAGAACAAACCCAGAAACATTGCAGGAGGAAGTGTTTTGCAATAAGAGCCACGACCACTAATTCTGCAGAGCAACACAAGTGGCAGCTGTGTCTCTCACAGAGACAGAATTTGTTCCTCAGAGGGTTTTGTTAAATATGTTGTCACCTCTTCAAACCCACCCAGAAAGTCATTAGGAGTCCAAACCATCTGAGTTTGGCAGCACATTCTGCTGGGCACTGTTGTGTGGCTGTTCAGCAACTGCTTTTGAAGAGATAACCAAATCTTCAAAAGCATCCATATGTTGAGCATCCATAACTCTTGGGAATATATTTTTTACTCTCTTTCCTTTTTTTACATTTTTCCCCTGTTTTGTGTTGCTGATATGATTCAAAATGTTCCTGGTTTTCCTTTGCATAAGGTCCACTCAGAAGTAAAATTTCTCAGATTACTTCAGGCCCTCTGAAGGAAAGATCTGGAGGATACGTATCTTTGCTTTATCTATACTGCTAGACCATGAGGGCAAGAAAAAGGAGACAGAAGCACAGATTCCAGCCCATATTTTGTTTCTTGCAATGAGAAAGGAAGGTCCCATTCTGAGGCTGCAATGACTGCTTCTTTTGGTGTTTAGGGCTCCTTATTTGTAAAACTGCAGAAACAGTTGGGTTGGAAGGGACCTTAAAAATTCTCTCAACCCCCTACCAAGAGCAAGGATACCTTCCACTATCCCAGGTTTCTCCAAGCCCCATCCAGCCTGGCCTTGGACACTTCCAGGGATCCAGGGGCAGCCACAGCTTCTCTGGGCACCCTCTGCCAGGGCCTCCCCAACCTCACAGGGAAAATGTTTCCCTCCTTCCCTACAAAGAATCACCCAAGGTTCAACCACATGAATGCCACCGTAACTGATTTTATTTTAAAAGAGAGCAAAGAAATAGTTTCTACTTTGTTGCCTGGTTCATGTTTGTGATGTTTACTTCACTCCAAGGGAAGATTGTGACAGCTTTTCATTGCTGTTCACAGCAGGAACTGGTGGCACCAGGAGCGATGGGATCAGGCTGATTCCCAGGAGCTGTCCAGTAGAAACTGGAAGGACTTCCAAGGTGAATCCAGGGACTCTTCAGCTACTCCACCCCCTGCATGAAGAAGAGAGAGTCTCAGGCTACCCACCTGTAGGTTTTCTGCAGAGATGTTCTCCTTATCTCATGACATCAGAGCAGAGGCTGCCATGGGATGTGAATTCTCCCTCTATGCCAGCAGGTTTGGCACCAGAGAGGTGAGACAGGTGGCAGGAGCTGTGCCTCGAAGAAGTTGCTCTGGAGAAAAGATAATGAGGATATGAGCCATTCCCACAGAGATCCCTGCATTTCTACTCACCTTCTGCAGCAAGAAAGTCCATTGCTGCACTCTCCAATCCAGTAATACGGGCGACGACAAATCCCTGGGAAGCAGAGTCCGTTTTGTCTCAAACAGGAATTATCTAGCCTAGGAAACACTTGTTGTCCTGCAGAGCACAAAGAGAAAAGTCACTTACCATGAAAGTGATCAAAAGTGAATGCAGTCTTCTTCTTGACTGCCCTCACTCCTTACCTGAAGCCCCTTGGAGCATCAGGAAGAGGACAACCAGGAGCATGTGAAGGATCCTCATGGCCACAGCTGGGATGTCAATTCTTTACCTGAACTGAGCAGGGAGTACAAGGTTGAACAACACTGGACAGAGGATTCCCTCCTGACCAGGAGATGAGGAACTGCTTAAAAAATGTGCCCAGAGACACCAGAGCCAAAATCTTTGTCCAGTGGATTTGGACAAAGAAGAGAGTGAAAACCTCATCCTTGGAGATACCAGCAATTTCAAGGAATGCATCTCTAAACAACCTGACCTAATTAGTACCAAATTCAGACTGGAAACTCCTGCATTAGCTCAAAACCTAAGTTATTCTGGGATTCTGTGGTGTTTTGGTGGTGGTTTTCCTTTCCTTTCTTCTTTTAATTTTGGTTTTACTGCAATGAAAAAAGATATCCCAGATCTCTTCAGCACCAGACAGGTTACTCTGGCATCAGCATAGGCCCACAAATTACTCCTCTTCCACATATTGAAGTACATAAATAGTTCAGAGAATAAGCCAATCTTAATCCTTAGGAAAGTCTAAAAAAAAGACATCTCTATCTTTTCAATATTAATTGAAGTAGCAATTAATTCAAAATGTTACTGCATTCAGGCAAGACATGTGGCTCAGAATGCAAAGCTCAGCTGCTGTGCTGGCTGGGTGTCTGTTTCTGGAGTAAAACAGACATTTCTGTCTCTGTTGTCTCAAGGGAAGGTTCCCAGGTCTCTGTTCCCCTTGGAGATCAGCAAACCCTGCGTCCTCCTGGAAGCCCTGCAAGCAGCCAAGCCAGGGTTCTACAGAACATGTATGCACAGGTGGCACTTGCTGGAGTAAAGAGCGGGAAAGGGATAATCAAAGCAGAAGCTTGAGACTGGTGAAAGGAAAAGAGGTTTATAAAGATGGAGAGGTGAGGGTGGCTGTCCAGAACCAGGCAGAGTTACCTGAGGAGAAGGTGCAGGATCACTGCTGCTTCTGCTCTCCTGTGGATGCACCACACGCGAACACACCTATAAAGGGTTGGGGATGAGCCAATGCAGTCACTGCCCAATGAAAAAAAAAGCCTTTTCCAGCCTGTATTTTGTTTCTTCCAATGAGAAGGGAAGGTCCACTTTGAGTCGGCTTTCACCACAGAGCCCCTGATCTTTGTGCAACCCATCTTAGACTGTACAAGTTTGTGTAAGGCACGTTAGACCACAGGGTGATGTGAAATACCAGGGAGCATGCAGTGAGTGCTCCTTCTGATCCTGAGGGATCCTCACTTGTACGAGCCCAGAATGGTTTGGGCTGGAAGGGATCTTAAAGAACATCCAGTTCCACCCCCTACCATGGGCAGGGACACCTTCCACTATCCCAGGATGTTCAGAGCCTTGTCCATCCCAGCTTTGAACACCTCCAGGGATCCAGGGGCAGCCACAGATTCTCTGGGCAACCTGTGCCAGGGCCTCACCACCTTCACAGGGAACAATTTCCTCTCCTTCCCTGGAAAATAATCATTGGCAATATCACCAGCTACCCCTGGTGACTGCTGTGGTGCTTTCTGGACCAAGGAGCCAGGACAACCAGAAACCTCGATGCCTAGGAGGGATCTCAAAATTGTGTAAGGAAGAGGACAGGAGTGGGCTGTGGAAATCTATGTGGATTTTAAGAAATCTCAGTGCTGGGAGTATCTTCCTCAAGGTGTATCAGCTTTGCAGCTGCTCAAATGTCCTGAAGGGAAAGGCAGCTCAGACGTCCACCTTCAGGTTATCGAAATCTAGGGTTTGTTCCCAGAGGGGCCGACTCCACACGGGATAGATCTTGGCTTTACATTGCAGTCAGGGAAGCACAGATAGGTACTGCTGATGCTTTAGAGATGTAAACCTCAATTTCTGCTCTCTGACTCTCCAAACAGCACTTTTATCCTCGTTTTTCCAGGGTTTTGGAAGCAGCTGGCAAACCCTGTTTGCTTGTGCCTCCCCTGAGCTGGGGGTGGGTCTTTGTTGTGGGAGAAATGCAATTCCCAAAGGGAGCAGGGGCAGTCACTCCACGTCACTGCTCAAAATGCCCAGCAGCAGGTGTGATTTCCAGGCAGGGTTTGGCCAAGCCAGGTCTGGGCAGTTTTCCACAGGGCTATCCAAGGTCAGTGGATGGACAGCAGGGCTCTTCCCACATGGATTTCATGCCATTTTTTGCCAGGTGTGGAGGTGCTGTGAGTACAAACATTGGGCAATCGTACCAAAGGTCTCTCATCCTTCCTGTCATTTTCACAGAGGACGCTGGAGGAAGAGGATGGCAGAGAGAAGGTGAAGGATCCTCGTTGCTGCAAGTGTCTGGGGACACCCCATTGTCACAGGTAAGCTGAGGTGACATATGGACACACAGGGTTTAACCCAGTGGCCTTCATATGAGCTCCTGGAGTGACTTAGGGTGCTCTGGGCTGTCTGGGATCTCCTGGGACTGGTGGAAAAGGGTCAGGAGAGAGGAGAGCAAGCCAGGGAGGAGGGACAGGACACAGGCACATCTCAAGCAGCACTTGTCTAAGTGTGGGCAGAGGAACTGAGACCTGGACATTCACTGGGAACCAAGTCTGAGGTGTGCTGAGTGATAAAAAAATCAACTGGGATTTAAGAGTCTTTCCACATATTCATTTTAACAATATTTTATATATAAATATATCTATGTTAGTGTGAATTTGTTAAGGAGGAACAAGAGAGTAAGAAACATCATTATAGAATTTGTCTACATTTAAATAAACAATTACTGAAATTAATATCCTGACTATTTCTGAGTAAATCACTGGTTAGAATATCTGGATTATTCTCCTCTACCTGCATGTTCTTCACCAAAGATAAAATATAAAGCAACTGAGTAAATTTGGCTTTTTTTTTCTCTTGGAATATTTATAGATTATATGCACAGGCATACAAATATATATTTGTGCTTGGAGAACATAATTTTGCGGGCTACACACAATGTCCTTTGCAATACTCCAGAAAAGGGGGACTGAGTAAGATATTTAGTGATCATAATGCTTTCAGGATGCAATATTAATTGATTTGCAATATTCATTCTTTAATAACATGTAACTGCCAAGAAACAGGTGAAATGTATCACTTTTGTAATCATGAGTGGCCAAATCAATGCTTAGAGTCAATAACAGTATGTTGGAATTAAAATAAGAGTTAAATTATAGTATTTAAGATATTTCAAGGAAGTTTAGTGTCAACCATAAGAACAAATAAAAGTAATTAGGTAAAGATCTTATCTAAACCCCAATATTTGAGCTTGGATCTTTTTTGTTGCACTTTGGGTGAGTGACACATGCACAAAGTAGAAAAACAGGAAGAAAGAATAATTTCATCCTATTTTGATCTCTTTTTCAGGAGGCTACCCAAAATCTCAGAGCTCTGTGCCTTTAAAACCTCATTTATACATTTAATATTCACACTGTCTATTTCTGCTTCTTTACATTTCATCACTTGAGTTATTTAAGTTTTTATGGGTTTTTGTTAAAGAACAAAATTGAAATCCAAATAATAGACACAAATATTTCCATATTATAACAACTAGAACAAAAGTCTTCCATATTATAAAGCAAATACACCCATTCTTCCAATTAAATTATACAGGAATGGGATTTTAAATAGCTGTCTTCTTCTGGGGAGCCTGTTCAGTGCCCAACCACCCTCTGGGTGACGAACTTTTCCTGATATCCAACCTAAACCTCCCCCAACTCTGCTTCAGTCCATTTCCTCGAGTCCTGTCAATATGATTTTGAGAGCAGTGGCTGGTTTCTTGTCCATCACAGGAGTGCACAGCAGACTGCAAAGCAGGGAGGGTTTTGAGTCTGGCCTGTCAGAATACATCATTCCCTCACATATCAGCACTGGGAATCAAAAGACATCAGAATAATTAAGGAAAAAAATTCCATAAACCCCCGCTGTCAGAATAATTTCTGTACTCTTCACTGAAGAAGGTTCCTGGAGGGGAATTTCAGCATTAGCTCTTCATTGCCATCTTCTGGGAGAGACCAGGATAGGTGAATGCTCTTTGAAGTGCAGGAATGTTGGGTTTTTTTCCTGGTCTCTTGGTGGCATGACAATGAAAACACAACATCTGGGCTTACAGGTGTCTTCAAGGTTCAGGTTAGCCCAGTGCTGCCATCAGTTTCTGTAGGCCAGATCCTCTGATGGCACATATTTGACAAAAAATATTTTCATGAAAGTTGTTTCCTTTGGCCACCTGGAATCAGAAAGGCTGTGTGGAAGTGGGTGCTTCCCTGGAATTAATTATTTAAACAAAATTATTTTCCTATGGGGCAAGCAGAACACAGATGTGGCAAATCCATGAGAATGAAAGAGTGACCAGCAGGTCAAGGGAGGGCAATCTGCTCTTGTGACATTTTACCTGGAGTTCCCAACATAAGGACATGGACCTGCTGGAGAGTCCAGGGGAATCCACAAAGATGCTCCTGCAGGGAGCAGGAGCCCCTCTGCTCTGGAGCCAGGCTGGGAGAGCTGGGGGTGTTCACCTGGAGAAAAGAAGGATCCAGGGAGACCTCAGAGCCCCTTCCAGGGCTTAAAGGGGCTCCAGGAGAGCTGGAGAAGGACTTGGGATAAGGGATGGAGGGACAGGACACAGGAAATGGCTTTGTACAGCCAGAGAGCAGGGTTAGATGAGATTTTGGAATTGTTCCCTGTGAGGGTGGGGAGGCCCTGGCACAGGTTTCCTCAAGAAGCTGTGTCTGCCCCTGGATCCCTGGAAGTGTCCAAGGCCAGGCTGGGGCCTAGAGCACCCTGGGAGAGTGGAAGGTGTCCCTGGCCATGGCAGGGGGTGGAATGGGATGAGTTTTAAAGGTCCCTTCCAACCCAGACCATTCTGGGATTCTATGAACACAGAGGGGTCTCACCTGTATTTCACAGTGGGGAGTCATTGCAAAATCCGAGCTTCCCTAATTCATATGGGACTGTGGATGCATCTCCAGGCTCCAGACTCAGCCCTGCAGGGTTAAGTCCCCCCTGGATCCCAGCCTGTGTGTCCCAGGCCATCGTTTCCCACTGCCCAGGGGGAATTGATGTGCTGGGCACACACTGGGGCAGTGTGAGGCGTTTTTGGGAAGAGCCAACTCCTGTTCCGGGGAAAGGGGAGGGAGGTCATGAGCGGTCACCGTCCCCCATCAGCTGCTGGGAAGTGACATTTCAGCTGCTGGGAATTGCTGTGACAAGTCCATGTCCTTGGCCAGCTGGTCTGTGGCAGCTCTGTCATCCACAGAATGTATAAAACCAGTTCTTTTCTGGGGTGAGACATCACTCTGTGAAGATCCCCTGGAGTGGAATCAGGTGAGACCCACCAGCCTCCTCTCCTCAGGTCCTCTTTGGTGAGCTAAAGGTGCAGTTTTCACACCAATGTCAACCAAAGGGGAGAAAGCCACAGAATTTTTGATAAAATTTGTTGCTCCTCTAAAAAGAAATGAATCATCTGAGATGTAGAATATTGCAGCTTAACTAAATCCCCATGAATATCTGAAAGGGTCAGTGTTTGGTCTTTCAGTAATGCTGATTATTATACTCAATGTTGGTGATTCTTAATTATTAAATTAGTTGGTATTATTTTCCAAAAGTAGCCAGAATCTGCAGTGAGAAATTATGGTGGAGAGACAGTTCAGGGCTTCCAGGATGGACAGATGGCTCCTTAGGTTTTTTTGTAAAGATATTTCAACATATAATTATTGGCTTGTAAATGAAAAAAATTACCATTATTTGAGTAATTGAAGCTTTTGAATGGTTATATTCAAAGATATTGGAAAGGCTTAAGTTATTAATTAAATAAAATGGATATTTTAGTCATTAAGTAACTTGCTTTGAAAATGAATAACTGCACTGTATGGGCTGCCATGATTACAGTTAACTCCATCCCAGCCAGAATCAGCAGAATTGCTCAAATAAAAAAAAATAAATTATAGTCATAAATACATTGTATCAATCTTATACAGTATAATTTCAAATGTATCTTTCCTTAAAAACTGTTATTTCTATAGATTCATTCTAGAACATTTACTCTGTTACATAAATGCTAATTTTTATTAAAAAATTGCAGCTAATTTGTCATTAATAGTGTTTGTGCTGGGTGGTAGCAAATGCAGGTTACATGCATGACTTCTTGTTGCTTTCATTTTTTTTTTCTTAGCATCTGTTGTATTTGGTGGCACTGAATTTGGACATGAGGATCTTTTCCTTTTTCTTTGCTGTTCTCCTCTTAGTGCTCCAGGGCACTTCAGGTAAGAGTTAAATACACTCTAAGGAAACGCAGAGGTAAAGTTTTGAGTATGAAAAAAAAATAGAAATAGGAATAGAAATAAAAATAGAAATAAGAGGAAGAGGAGTAGGAATGGGAATAGGAATAGGAATAGGAATAGGAATAGGAATAGGAATAGGAATAGGAATAGGAATAGGAATAGGAGTAGGAAGAGGAGTAGGAATAAGAATAGGAATAGGAATAGGAATAGGAATAGGAATAGGAATAGGAATAAGAATAGGAATAGGAATAGGAATAGGAATAAATAATAGAAATAGAAATAGAAATAGAAATAGAAATAGAAATAGAAATAGAAATAGAAATAGAAATAGAAATAGAAATAGAAATAGAAATAGAAATAGAAATGGGATTAGTCCCTTTTCCCTATGGCCAAAGTACTGCCAGTGTGTTGGGCACATTTTTACCAGTGACCAGACACCAAGTCAATCCATTGGATGCACTGAACCCTCCCAGCCTGGAAAAGAAGGGAATTTAATGGTGTGGAAGTGGCCAGCCTGCAGATAAACTTCAACACTGCTGCCATGCTACAGCCTGGATTCTTCTTAGTCTTCTTTGGGAAGGCAAATCCTGACTCTGCATTGTTTTTTTTTGTTTTTGATTGTGCCCAGGTTTCCTGCGTGCCCCCAGCACCGAGGTGCAGTGCAGACAGGCTGGGGGCGTCTGTTCCAGCAGCCACTGCCCCCCGCCCCACATGAGACCCTTCGGGCGCTGCCAGCAGGGAATTCCCTGCTGCAGGACCGTGGTGAGTCCAGGATGTGATGGATCACACACCCACAGAAGGGCTGGGGTTGGAAGGGGCCTCTCAAGGTCATCTATTCCACCCCCATCATTGTGGACACCTTCAACAAGGTCCAGTTGCTCCAAGCCCCATCCAACCTGGCCTTGAACGTTCCCAGGGATTTCTGGGGGTTTGTTACTCATTTATCACTTGTTTTTGTACATCCAGTCTGTCCTTTAGATGAAAAATTCCTCCAGCACAAGCTGGCAAAGAGCAGAGACTCTGCACACTCAGATATAGGATTTCCTGAGGATTTCCTCACTGCTCCCCTCTGTAGTATTAAAGATGCAGCTCAAGTGCCTCGTAGGAAAGATCACAGTGAAACCTCTTTAGCAGATGGAATCAAATAGCCAGAAATAAACTCTTTTTGCTGCTGTTCCCATTAGCTTGTTCAATGCTTGTTCCCATTAGCTGTTCATGATGAGCTGGCTTCAAAGGACACATCTCTCAATGTGCAGTGTCCTGGAGACCTGGTATTTTTGGGTCAGATTCATAGGAAACCTGCATGTTCCATCTTCCAAATGTTGCCTGGTCCCATAGTTGGAAGAACAGCCTGAAAGTCGTGTTGTTCTTCCAGATTTGTTTTTCTCCCGTTCCATAGACTTCCTCTTCTCGACAAAATGAAAATGTTTGGTCTAGTGAAAGGTGCCCCTGCCCATGGTAGGGAGTTGGAATTAGATGGTCTTTTAGGTCCCTTCAAATCAAAAAAATTCTTTAATTCTGTGATTAATTTATTCTTTTGCCCCTCAAATTCTTTATTGGAATCCTAAAGTTCAATCCATATCTTTATTCCAATATGAAACTGCAGCAACAAATATCCCTGAATATTTATACTCTGCCTCCACTGATTCTAAGATTTCATTTTCTTGTTCTTTTTTCCCCCTGTAAAATGCTGCAGACACTTTTATTTTTGGAGGTTCTTACTTAAATTTTGTTCAATATTAGTAGCAAGAGATGTTAAAAATAAAACATGAGCAGCAGAAACTCTTTTCCATACCAGAAATTCCAAGAGGAGTAGGAAGCTTCAGGCACAGAGTGTGGTCAATTCACTATTGATTAATTAAATTAGAAATTTATTAGAAATTAGAAATTCACTATCTATTAATTAAAATAGAAAAGCAATTTATCATTAAAAATCAGCAGCAGCAGGACTGTGAATATCCTGAAGAGTTGGATTCAGGAGTATCAGCGCTTGGTGCTCATTCAATCCCTTCTGTGCATTTAATTTAAATCCTTTCCTGGTTGTAAATACAAAATCTGAAAGTTTCTTCCCTTTTTTTGCAGTATGATTAGTGACCGCAGACATCTCAGATGGGCTAACCAGAGCTTCTGGCAATTTAAGGGATGCATCACCCCATTGGAAAATCTGGAATTCT
Organism: Phylloscopus collybita; assembly: GCA_027886175.1. Lineage (NCBI taxonomy): Eukaryota > Metazoa > Chordata > Aves > Passeriformes > Phylloscopidae > Phylloscopus > Phylloscopus collybita. The sequence goes on from JAJNNQ010000026.1 coordinate 54,551,034, forward strand.
GAGCAGAAAATATGATTTGACACATGGAGGCACGCACCACAACGTGAACAACAGAAAGAGATCAAACCCCTCCACAAGCAGCCTTAATGACCTGAAGAAACTCGAAAGCAATTCTTGAACCACCCAGAAAAGACCAGTATTTTTCATTTTTAAAAATGTTTTGCTGCTGAAATTTTATTGTGTCAACCGACATCTGTCCCAGAGAGGTCACCAGCATGCAGGAGGTGGTGCCCGTGAGAGGATGCAAAGTTCTTCCTTTGGCCCTCAGAACAGCCATTCTTTTATTATTATTATTATTATTATTAATTTATTTTCCTTTTGGAGTCAGCAATAATGGAAGTAGTGCCAGAATGCTCAGTTGTTTATATCTCATAGTCTACACATCACAATAAATTTTAATAAACTTGCTCTGGAAGATCTGTATTTGATCCTTATTCCTGTGAGGTATAACCTCCTTATCCCTGTGAGGAACAATCTCCTTATCCCTGTGAGGTATAACCTCCTTATCCCTGTAAGGAACAATCCCCTTATCCCTATGAGGGCATTTTTGTTGGAGGGTCTCACCTGGAATCAGTGTGAGATGTGACTTGTGGTAAACATATCCAAGAAAAGAGGAGGAAAACAAACCCATGTGGTGACAGGAATGTGTCCTTTTCCTAATCATTACTAATTTGATCAAGAATAACTTCAAGGCCAGGTTGGAAGGGACTTGGAACAACTTGGGACAGTGGAAGGTGTCCCTGCCCCTGGCTGGGGTGGAACTGAATGATCTTTAAGGTCCTTTCCCACCCAAACCATTCCATGGTTCTGTGACTCTCCAAACCCACTGTGATTAGGCCAGTGGAGAGCTGGCACAAGGTGATCAGGCTGAGCACCCATGGAAGTCCTGAAACCATCCAGCAGCTCAAGGCATGGAGAGCATGGACAATTTGAGTCACCCCTTGTCTCAAATCCCTGTGGTCTTTGCACTGGGGATGTTAGGGATGGGGAAGGGAAGGAGGGGATGAGTCCTGGAGATGAGAATCCAGGCTGATGGAAACGCAGCCCATGACCTCCAGACAGAGCAGTGCTGGGAAAAACAGTTTGACCAGTTTAGGATCCCAAGAAATTAGATTCCATGGACATGATACTGGTCTACACTAAACAGAGACAGCAGGAGCAGAACTTTGTGAATGTGGTCATGCAGTTTCAAGCCCTTCTGCCACCCTGGGGTTACTCTGTATTCCAAACATTTCGGGTTGGGCTGACAGATGCAGCCCTGGAGAGGAGCAGAAGATTCAGCTTGTCTCCTGAATCCCAGCTCTGGGCTGGAATGGCAGCTGGAAAGGGCTCTAATGCTTTTCCAATTATTAATATAAATTTTGCCACACAAATCACTGCAACACAGGTCGATTTTACAGAACTTGATGACACATGGACTTAATGTAGTTAAATGAAATTAATTTACAGGCTGATTTCTATAGGCAGTAAAAACAACAGAAACCACCCTGACATACATGAGCAAGTATCAGCAACATGGTTTCACAAGAACTTGCTTTTATTAGAATTGAAACTGCAAATGTCTTTATTAGACAAGAGCTCCTCCTCAGATGTTCTTGTGCTCCTGAGGGCCTCCACCCCCATGGGAAAGGCTCCCCAGGGCACCAAGGACAGGATCCATCGATGTCAAAAGATGGGAGATGTCTCAGGTGTCCAGAACTCTCGTCTGAGTGGTCAGTGAGGCGTCAGGTTTAGGAGCTGGGGGTCCTGCAGAGAAAAGTCAGGTGCTTAACTCATCCACCAAACACATAAATTATATCTCAACACCTCACACTGCTCAAGGCATCAGGGAACACATGAGGGTAAAGACAGCTGGAGGCTCTTCTGAGCTGGATCTGTGTTTCTGGCCATAAGACAACCCAGATAAAATATGGGATGGGGCTATCACCTCTCAACACACACCACAGCTACTTATTTGTGCCTGCTGATGCCCCAAAATATCAGGGACACCTTCCACTATCCCAGGCTGCTCCAAGCCCCATCCAGCTTGTCCTTTAACATTTCCAGGGATCCAGGGGTAGCCACAGCTTCACTGGGTAACCCATGCCAGGGCCTCCCCACCCTCTCACAGGGACAAATTTCTTCCCAACATCCAATCCAGATCTCCTCTCTGTCAGATTGAAGGCATTGCCCCTTGCCCTGTCACCCTTGCAAACAAGTCTGTCTTTTTTCCCTGGAGTATTTCACCACCACAAGGGCTCTGCCTTGTTTTCACCACACACAAACCCCAGCAATTAGCAGGTACTTTTTGGAGGTTGTAGGGGGCTGGAGAAGGGGCTCTGGTGTTGAGAAGGGGGAAAGCCCGGTGATTCTACTTGCTTTTGGTGCAGCAGCACCTCCCCGGAGGAATTGCTCTTACCATTTGCAGCATCTTAGCTTCCCACCGCGGCAGGTCCCGATGTCAACCAGAGGAGCAGAGCAGGGCACGAAGGAGCAGGAGCCCCGGCTCTGCCGGCATGCGAGGGTGTCAGCGGTTTCCTGGCTGTAAGCTGCAAAAAAAAAGAGCGAAAATTTGTGTTTGTTTGCCTTGGCAGAGGGCTGGAGACTTGAGGCATGAGATTTGCACTGTGCTAAGGTTTTGTCACCGAATTGGATTCCATCCCTAATTTGAAAGGCATCACAGCTTTAGTCCAAGTCAGGTCTACCACATTGCAACTACTTTGTCCCACTGGTTCTCTTGTTCTTTCTCTCAGTCACATGTTATTCAAGGATTACATTTTTTTGATGTCACTCAGCTGATTTTAAAGCTACTATTAGACCTTGGTTTCCCTTATCTCTTAAATTAAAAAGCCCTGTAGTGTTTTATACATATAATCTTTATGAAGAGATAGAAAATAACTGGTGGCCCTTCCCCCAGAGTTTCTACTGGAATTCTACCAGTCCTGCAGCCATCTTAGGGGTCACGGGTTTTTTTGATATCAATAGTTCATTTTGTAGTGCATGAAGTAGTAAAAGCCCAAGAAAGCAATCCCAAAACATGTAGTACAGTTCAGTGTACACTACAGTTTAATAGTTCTACATTTTTTTTCTTTGAGTAGACAGACATTTGATGGTCTAAGAAAGCTGGTACAAATTTGAGCAAATCAAATTGATACAACTTCATCTGCTTCAAAAACATCCAAATAGCCTGGAATGATACATGGGCTCCAAACCCACTTAATGCATGTGGCCAGTACAGAGTTCAGGCAAAAACTGACAGTCAGGATAACATTTTTCCCAAAAACAGATGAGGTCTCCTAATCTAGAATACACAGTCAGGACATGTAGGTGAGAATGTGAGAAGAGAAGGCTCTCATGTTGCTGGGTTATATCTTTAGTATTATTATAAGAATTGCCTCAATAAAATCCTCAGGGAATTGTTCAAGTTGGAAAAGGGTCCTTGGATCCTCCATGACCATCGAGTCCAACCATCCCCCAGCACTGCCAAGGCCACCACTGACCAATGTCCCCAAGCACCACATCCGCAATTTTAAATCCATCCAGGTGTGGCATCTCCTGGATAGTTGTGCTAGGGTTGGAGAACACTTCTGGTGAAGAAATGTTTCCTAATATCCAATCTAAACCTCTTCAGGTACAATCTGATATCATTTTCTCTTGTCCTGTCCCTGTTCCCTGGGAGCAGAGCCTGACGCCTCCGGCTGTCCCCTCCTGTCAGGGAGTTGTGCAGAGCCAGAAAGCCCTCTCTGAGCCTCCTTTTCTCCAGGCTGAGCCCCTTTCCCAGCTCCCTCAGCTGTTCCTGGTGCTCCAGACTCTTCCCCACCTCTGCTCCCATCCCTGGACACACTCCAGCCCCTCAATGTTCCTCTTCTCATGAGAATCCCAGAAGTTTTCCCAGGACTGGAGGTGTCCCTGCATTGCCAGCACAGGGGATGGGCACTGCCCTGGCTCTGCTGCCACCCCAGAGCTGGGACAGCCCAGGTGCCACTGGCCTCTTGCCCACCTGGGCACACCTGGCTCACGTCCAGCTGCTGTCACCAGCACCCTCAGGGCCTTTTGCAGTTTCCCAGCTACTCTGCCCCAGCAGAGTTGCAGGGGTTGCTGTGAACAGCACTTGGCCTGGTTGAACCTCACACAATTTGCCTCACCTCATGGATCCAGCCTGTCCAGAACCTTCTGCAGAGCCTTCCTGCCCTCCAGCAGATCAACACTCCTGCCTAACTTGGTGCAATCTGCAAATTTGCTGAGGTCACCCTCATCTGGATCATTCATGAAGATACCAAACAGGACCAGCCCCAGTACTGAGCCCTGGGGAGCACCACTGGTGACAGCCCCAGCTGGACTTAACTCCATTCCCCACACTTCTCTGGGCCTGGCCATCCTGATAGTTTTTAACCCAGTGAACAGAGCACCCATCCAAGCCAGGTGCAGCCAGTTTCTCAGGAAAACTCTGCAGGAAATGGTGTCAAGGATTTACCAAAATCCAGCTAGATACCTAGTCCACTAAATGGGACACCTTGTCGTAGAGGAGATCAAGTTGATCAAGCAGGATCAGCTTTCCATAAACCAGTGCTAGCTCAGCCTGATCCTCTGAGTGTTCTGTACATGCCACATGAAGGCACTCAAGATGACTTGCTCCAGAACCATTTTTGGCACCAAGGTCAACACAGGACCATCATTTTTTCCCATCTTGTCATTATATGCTAGAAAGAAGCTATCAGTATGACTATTAAGAACCTTGAATCAATAGCTTGAAAATTAGGACTATGACCAGGAAAGGGGAATTCTAATAGGAAAGTCAGGGATTCCAGGAGCAGAGAAGTAATCTGACCCTCAGCCCTGGGATCTAGTGAATGTCTCTGCATCTTCACCCTTGAAGCCTCCATCTCATCTCTTTTCAGCCTTACCTGGAGCAGCCTGGAAGAGGAAGAAGAGAACAGCGACGAGGAAGAAAAGGATTCTCATGACTGGCAGCTGGCAGCAAGGTAGCTTTTGCAGGGATGGAGACAACACCAGTGTGAACAGAAGCTGTCCGAGACCGAGCACAGGTGGTGCCTCTGCATATAAAGGCTCTGGGATGGAACCAGGTGGGTGGAGGGGTGGCTGCCTGTAGAACAGAGAGTTCATTGCCCTGTTCCCATGGAGATTGGTGATGTAGGGAGATGTTGCAACCTCCCACGTTAGAAGATGCCCGACCTCAGCTATGGCCACGTCTTGCCAGCTGACCCGAGCAGACAAACCACCCCGTGCCAGCTGGTGGGCTGCGCCCAGGGAGGACGTGGGATTGGAGCAGGAGGGAGGTGGGTTCCCAGGACCCGCATCATTGTAAACCATGCAGAACTGATGGTGCCCTGTGGCTCTTGGCCATGGTCTTGTGACAGCCTGTCCTCCCCCTCCGCCACCAGGCAGGGTGAACAAAGGAGAAAACTCCTCCTTGGAGACAAGGGCACGGAGTGACAGGGCAAGGGGCAATGACTTCAAGCTGAAAGAGAGCATGTTTGGATGAGATATTGTCCTGGTTTAGGGCAAATTTGGGAGGAAACCTCCAAAGGGGTTCCTCTGGATAGCAAACCCAAACGGCCCCTCCCCCCAGCCAGTCCGGGAAAAAGAACATCCTTGGAGAAAAGTGGAAAAAACTATTTATTTAACAAACAAGATGCCCACAAGCACAAAGAATGGATAATATGAAACAATAAAACCTCTCACCACTCCAAGGAGAGATGGCAAACTGAGACAGTCCTTGCCATGGGTGCAGCTCAGCTCACTCAGTCTCTCACCAGCCCCACTCCCTCCACAGCTCCAGGCCCGGCGGGCAGCAGGTGCCAGCCCTCGCTGCTCCTCTGGGTTTGTCAGTCCAGTGCAGATTTAAACAGTCCCAAGAAATAGAAATAAACAGTCCAGGGAACTTCTCTGCCCTAGCTAGCTAAAACTAACTAAGAGCACAGGAGATCTCTGTCCCAACGCTGTCCGTGCCTCAGACGAACCCCGGAGCAAGACTGTGTGGGAGTCAGGCAGTTTTCTCAAAACAAACTGCACACTGCTTCTTTCTCCCCCTTCACTCCCAGAACCATTTTAAAGGTACAGAACTTAATATACAGCACAAACAGAACAGGCGATTGGGGATACAAGCATCATAAAGTCACCCTAGGACAGATATTCAGAAAAACTCCTTTGCTCTGAGGGTGGTGAGACAATGGAACACATTGTCCAGAAAAGCTGTGGCTGCCTCATCCCTGGAAGTGTTCAAGGACAGGTTAGAAAGGGCTTGGTGCAACCTGGGATAGTGGAAAATGTTCCTACCCAGCCAAGGGCTTGGAACAGGATGATCTTTAAGGTCCTTTCCAACCCAAGCCATTCTGTGATGATGAAGATGAATGCAGGAAAGGATCAGAGATTTAGTCCTTGCTTGGGCTGGAGTTGTTGGGCTGCAAAAGGAGACAGAGTAGGGCTGAAAGGGCCATGGATATTCCCCCTCTTGGCTATGAAACTGGCAGACATGCTCCAGTCTCCCAGGAGTTTTTCTGGCATGGTTCACACCTCAGTCACTGTCTGTACCTTTCATTTGTGACTCTAGCTGTGTATTTGTACCAAACGTCACAGGAGTCTTTAAACAGAAAGGACTGAAGGGATACCACAGTGTGTTGTGCCACACTGTCAGAGGAGACTGATCCTAATTCCCCCCAGCAACCCCTAAGATCTCTCCTGAAAATAATGTTATCATAGTCTGAACCTTCTTCCCAAAACTAGTCTGCAAGGAGTGTCTAAAATTACTCACTCTTGCCCAAATGATCTTAGTTTAATGATTTTCCCTTGCTGTTAATCATCTTGCTGAATGTGGTTATGAAGACACCTACATCTCTCTGATTTCACAGATTCAACATACCAAATCCACTTCTTTGTGGTGTCTCCACCTCTCTTATCACCTTGTAACTTATTTCTGTATCTGAAAATAAAACCTAATCTTTTTTTTTCATGCATGTGAAGCTCCAGCCATATCTAAAATAGACCAGAGAAAGTGTCATCAGAACTCTGTAAAGGTCTCTTAACCTTTGTATTTGTCACCAAGAAATGCCACTCCTGAGACGTATGGGAACTTCAAGTGAACATTTTATTTCAGGTGAACAGGACAAACCAAAAATCATTAGTGAAACAAAGTCATGAGGGTGATTAATTATTTACTGCTTCATTGAGAGCAGCAAACTGAAACAGTGGAGAGCAAGAGCAGAGGTGAGCTCTGACTGCACGCAGAGGGCAGAGAGGTCTGTGCCTGGTGAACCAGCTGCTGCAAGTTGGGTGTAGGGCATGAAAGGGCTTCAGTTTTGTTGTTTTTGTTTTTGTTTTTTTAAACATTAATTCAGTGTATCAGAGCTAGAAACAAGCAAAAATCTTCTTGTGGATGGATGAGGAGATTGAGGAGGGGCAAGAGGATACAGATGGCAAAGGAAATTAATTTCTACCCATACTTTATTGAGTCCACATCCTTGAGGAACATGGTGAGGAAATGGACCTTCAGACCTCTGCTAGGAACTGTGAGAGCTGGGGTGGGCAGTGATGGTTTAGGGGCAGGTCCTGTATTTTCACACACATTCTTGAGCCAGAGGCAGAGGCTCTAACATGGGCTCTTGCTGTCATCTCTCCACTTCCCTCCTGGATGTAGAAGTTTCAAGGAGCCAGTCATTCATATTAAATAACTCTGTGCCCCTGTGTGCCTGGAAATTTATTTAAGGGAGTCATAGGGAACACTGACCATCTCCTGGATTCCTGATTTGTGATCGAGGACATGGACACAACCCCACAACCCAAACCACTCTGAGCACCTGCCCAGGCTTTCTGACAGGCAGCCCATCCACCTGCACCCTCAGCTTCACTTCTGGAAAGACAAAAAGAAGGGGAAAATGTGCAGTCCATGATCTTAAAACACTGTAAGGAGACCATCAAGGGTGAATCTTACTTGTAGAAATAACAGGAAATGGAAATTTCCCTTAATGGAAAAGGGAAAAGTGCTTTTCTACTCCTTGCATAATCCCCCTCCTGCCTGTCCCAGGGGTAGGGATGTTTAATTTGGGGAGAGAGGCTGCTGAGCAAATGCTGCTGGGATTGGGCCATGATTTCACAGATGGTTGAATGCTCTTTGGAACCAAACAACATCAGGGAGAGGGAAGGAAAGGGAGAATGGCTCCAGCTTTCTCAACTCCCTCCCTCAGCTCCAGCTGGAGAGTGGCAGTAATTCTTGCCCCAGGTCCAGGCTCCCTCCATGGAAACATAAATGTATCTGGGGATAGCAGCCCCCTTGAAGACTGCTTGGCACCAGGGAAAAGGAGCTTGGACACGGTGTTCCACTTTTCCTTGTTGAGGACCAGGAAAAGATGCTTCAAACAGTCTCCAGTGAACAGAGAAAATATTGAGGCTGTGACTGACAGGAAGCTGTTGATCGTGAGGTGTCTGTTAATGTTTGACCTGGCAGCCAAGCAGTGGCTGGTGGATTTTGTATGGGACCTGTCCTTTTGAAGGAAAATCGTTTTGTCACCCAGAAGGAGCAAATTCATCTGTCTGGCTTGCTGATCCTTCAGGGAGCTTGGGGAATTCACCTTTGCGCCTTGGGAAATCATCACCTGTAGCCTGTATTCTGGAGTGTGGGGAAAACAGCACAGATATCTTTGGCTCTGGAAGAGTTTCCCTGCTTTTAATTACAACTAATGAGCAGCTGATCTGCCTGATCAGAAGAGGAGAATTGATTTAGTGACAATCTCCTCTGTTGTAGCAGTAAATAAAGAGGCAGAAGCAAGGAGTGGTGTTGAGTTCCCCTGTCCCAAAGTTCAGGGCATGGAAGAAGTGACAGAGAGAGGGACAATGCTTGCAGCCACAAGTGAAGGTGACAGCGGGCAGAGGGTACACGATGTTCGTTCTCCTTGAGAGAGCACTCAATAAAGGCTGCTCATGCATAAAACTGATTTTCAGTGGGGAAACTCCAGTCTTAGTGACTGAAGTGCCTGTCCCAGGCCAGTCATGAGACCATCTCTATTCTGTGTCCTGAACATGGATCAGAGCAGGGAGGGGGATAAGTCACTGATTGCAGACTTTTGGAAAGCCATGTTCCAGTCATCATTTTGGAAACAGCTCTGTTCTTCAGGTCATCAAGGATGAGCTTTTCTGAGGTCCTGCATCAGCTTTGGAAGGGGAATATCAACCAAAACAACTCTTTTCTGCCATAGCTTGAGCACTATCAAAGAGTTTGGTTCCAGCTGCTGCCCTGCCAGCCCTCCACAGGAAAACAAGGAGACAAGTTCTCAATAGACATGGAATGAGGAAATTCTTGGGAAGAACTCTCAGTGGTCACTGCAGGTGAAAAACAGGGCAGGGAGATGGGATGGGAGAAGCAGATCCCTGTAGGGCCATCAACAGAGGAGAGCTGTGGGAGTTGTCTCACATGAGGCCAAGCCCAGGTTCCACTCAGGCTCATGGGAAGTGCAGAGCTGAGATGGACACTCAAGGGGCTCCGTAGAAATTGGGCACAAGTGGAAGAATGAGCCTGGAGTGAGGGTGGCAGCTGGGCTAAAATGCCAGACTTTGATGGACATAAAGTCCAGCATCCAGAGACAGAAATGGAGACAATCCCGTTTGGAATAACACCTCTGTGATTTATACACCAGGGATGTGTTTCATTGGTATAGCAGGGAAATCTGAGGCTCAGTCTGTTCTGAATTTATCCAGATTTAATACCAGAGATTTTCTTCAGGATACTGTGGTTTAACCCAAGCCAGAAATTCAGCTTCAGGCAGTCCTTGCTCACTTTGGCCCTGCTGGAATAGGGAGAAAATCAGAAAAGTAGAAATGAAAACATTCGTGGGTTGAGATAGAGACAGATAAGTAGCTAAAACAAAAGCTGTGCAAGCAAAGCAGAATAAGGAATTTATTCACCACTTCTCATGGGCAGGCAAGTGTCCAGCCATCCCCAGGAGAGCAGGAATCCACCACATGTAACAGTGACTTGGAAAGAAAAACTCCATCACTCCAAATGTCTCTTCCTTCCTTGTTCCTCCTGCAAGTTTTATTGCTGAGCATCACCCCATGTTGTCTGGAATATCCTTTGGGACACCTGGGGCCAGCTGTCCTGGTTCTGTCCCCTCCCAACTCCTTGTCACCCCCAGCCTTCTCATTGGTGGGGTGAGGAGCAGAAAAGGCCTGGACTGAGTCCTGCTCAGCCATAACAAAAACATCCCTGAATTATCAGCGCTGTTCCCAGCACAAATCCAAACCACCATTCCATACTGGGAAGGAAATTAAATCCATCCCAGCCAAAACCAGCACACAGAAGGAACTTGAGGGATGTAGAACTGATCACCAGTGTCTGTTCTGTAAGCTGGACATGACCATGTTATGGGCAGTGAGATGTCCTTGCAACAGTGTGTTCTTTAAATATTGAATTTTGTGACTGTTGTTGAGAATAGGTTTGATCTTCTAAAACCCAGACTATGTATCACCCAAAACCTTGTCTCTGTGGAGGGATAATTCAGACCCCATCGCTGTGTTAATAAGTTCAGGGGTTTGTGTGTATTTTCTAATGCATATATATATATATTATATACATACATATAATTTGCAATACTGCAGGTGTTTATTGGTTGCCATATTGTCATACAATTATTCCCTCTCAAGAGATCCTGTACAATTCTTCCCACTCAGCTTTCATCCCTGTCATCCTGAATGCTTTATTACCATCATCAAAACAGGTTGCTCTTTCAGTCATTCTCTTTTCCAAATCCCTTGGGAATATGTGAGACTGCACAGGCTCACTTGTTTAAAAAAATACTGCATCACTCTGAGCCTTGAGTCAAGGACAGAAAGGAAATTACTGTGAGTAACAACAAAGATCATGGCTTTTGGTTTAAGAAGACCTTTATTTTCACATGCGAATAAAATAATAATATATATATTGCTTCACATCCTCCAAGAGCTGCATGAACCTGAAGTGATTGAACCTCCAAACACCCCTGTGAGGTAGGCTGGAATAGGTGGCCAAGGAGCCAAAGTGGCTTGAGTATTAAAAGCTAAAAGGGAGTGACTTCAGCGAGGAAAAACCCGGATCTCCAGAAGCAGTGTGCTAACAGGACATGCCCTCTGGAAGCTTCTTTTAATGCTCATTTGTAGGAGGCTTTAGATAGAGGAGGAATCCAGGAAAATCAGCTCCTCAAGGCAGTGGAAATGTTGCTGGTACAAGGGCTCTGATCCAGGAAAGCCTTTTCTTCTTACTCTGCCAAAACCCTGCAAGGATACAAAGGGTCTTGTTACTGTGCTGCAGTGCCACCTCAATTCATTCTTTACAAGCCTCAATACCTTCCAATTACCTTTCAAAATGAACTTAGAGGGTGGGTTCAGCCTGTGGGTTTAAAAACCTACATCTCTGGGTGTTTTGGGTGCCCAGATCTGCCAATAACCAGTGTGTAAGAACTGTGGCCACCGGCAAATGAGTTATATGAGCACTTGTAATGACATTTTTTATTCAGTTTACACCAAAATAAAGATTGGGGATTTGATGTAGTTACTGAACACACAAGTCTAGTGCCATCTGAAGTGGTCTGGGGTATCTGCTTGGCCTCCAGAGATCTATCTTTTCTGAAAATCAGTGTTTTCCCTTAGAGCTAACTCAAACAGATACATTGATATGATTTAAATACTCCAAGATACCTCAAATGCCACAAAACATCTCAGTTTATCCTGCTGAATCAAGCCTATCATGTCTAAGTTTAAAGATTTGTTTTCAAGCAACCTGAGCTGGAAAAATAAATTTATACTGTACTTCAGAATACCCTGTTGGTTTTAACTTCTACTCTGGTATTGGTCGGTTCAGCTGAAAAATCAAACAGCCAATATAAGAACTTTAATCCTGAATGCTAACATCCATCAGTATCAGGTACTTTCTTCCAAGAAAGAGTATTTCTGTAAGAAAATTACACCTGAAGCCAAACTTGAGAGGTCTTGTTCCCTTCCCAGGCTCAGTTTTCTTTTGGTCAAGTCTAGCAGATGTTCTGACAGAAATTTGATGTTGGAGGTCTTCCATCTGCTCCTACCAGTTCATTTGCTATCAAACTGATATCAAATCGATTCCCAAGGAGGATGGGTAGTCACAGAAAATTAGAGATCACATCACTTCTTTGTAAAATCATCTAATATCAGGTTCCTTCTGTTCCATTTACTTTCCTGAATTCCCAAATGCATCCTTAGCATCTTATGCCTTAGCATCTTATTCTCCTGGCAACAAACCTGTCCTAGTATTGGAATTACTTGGGTTTCCTAAACCACTGAGGATCCCCATTTGCTGAATAAATGGATAAAACTTTTTTTCTAGAATCATCTCATCAGATTTCTTCAGTTTCTGGAAACCTTTAAATCCTGACAATTCTATAAATAACAGAATCACAGAATAAGGAGTTCTGGAAAATCCGGACATCACAGATCTGAGCTCTTGCTTTGCTTTGAGCCAAGGTCTCCAGTCACATCAGTGGCCGGGGATCTGCCTGAACATCATGGCTGGGGTGAATTATAGCATCACACCAGTCCTCTACCATCAAAGGCACAGGAACCTCTCCTGATCTGGCACTGAATTTGGGGGGTGTGAATGTCACTGCAGCTGGCAGAGATCATCTCATGGCCATTAATGGAACAAAGTTATTCCAAGAATTAAGTAGCTGGAGAATATGTTTTACTTTAAGCTGAAGAGCATTCCCCAGAAGTGTGTTCAAAACCTTAAGGAAAGAAAAAATATCTGGCTATCAGGGAAGCTCGAGACATTATTAGAAAGTGGTTTCCAAGGTCAAAAGTGAAATGCACACCCAAGTCTCCACTCACTGACAAATCCACTCCTCTTCACCTTTCTAAGAGCTGTGCAGTGGTGGGAGGAAGGAGAGATGGGAAGAGGTTGAGAAGCAGAGTTCTGTGAACACTTTTCCCCCTTTAAATGTACATTTTCTAAGTGAATTTTAAAATAGAAACAGAGGGACAATAAAATGTTTTCCCTGATGGGTATAAATACTGTGAAGTATTTTCCAAATTATTTCTTGAAAAAACTTACTTTCTTTTCCTCTAAGAATTAAAAATAAAGTGAAAAAGCACCAAATTCTCAGGAATTTTGACCCTTCTGAACCCTTTCTCCCATACATAACTTCCATCCAAATGAATTTTCTCCCTAAACACACACCAGCATTGCACACTTTTTCCTCCTCTCTCTGGACTTCCCCACCAACAGTTGCCCTGCAGGCCCCCCTGGAGTTTTTCTGGTTATTCAGAGAAACAGTAGATAAAACAGGGGACCTTCTGAGGCCCCTGAGATGTTTTGTCACTTACTTGGAGCAGCATTTCAGCAGCCCCCCGTGGCAGGACCCCGTGGCAGCGAAGGTGGGTGGGCAGGCCCCGGCACGGCAGAAATTTCCCTGGTTCCGGCACTCGACGGTGTCAGGAAAAAGAGGGTCTGCAGAACCTGTGGGAAGTGGCAGGAGTTAAAAACTCAGCTTCCTGCCTGGAGTGAGGAGAGGTAAATGCTCAACAAATCATCTGTTGTCCTTTTTAGCAAGGGTGGCATCCAGAGCACAGATGCTCCTGGTCCTGCACCATCCCCGTGGGTTCAGATTTTGCCTTTCAGCTGACGGTGGCTTTTCCCCCACCCTGTGAACACTCTTCTGCTTACAAACCCTTTGCTGTTTATAGGATTTTTGCTTCTCACCTGAAGTAGCCTGGAAGAGGAGGAGGAAGACAGCAAAGAGCAGGTAGAGGATCTTCATGGCTGTCAGTGGCTTGTGGACTGTGAGGTCCTGCAAAGCACCTGAAAGACCAATGGTGGCTGGAGCTGGCTTGGGGAAGGGCTGGACAGACACCTGGTATTTATAGGGCTTGTGGGGTTGTGCAAGTGTGACAAGTCAATGAGTAACTGCCATGAACTTTCTGGAGAGGGGCTGGTTATCCCCCTTATCACAGGTGGCAGTGAACGTGTTGCAACCCCCCCAGGGTGAATTTCCACTTCGTGTGTCAGTTATATAATCTGACCATCAGCCAAGCCTGACTGAGCTGCACCAATTTTCATGGCTTTTGGAAACCTCTTCCCAACACAGGCACCAGGGTGGGTTGGGGGGACTTGGAAGTCAGTGAACATTGGAGTGGGGACCCAGCTTTCACCCTGGATTCATCACTCACTGACAGTTCAGGTAACATTTTGTCTCCATCTCCCCATCCCTGTCACTAGGTGGATGATGTCAAAGGCAGAGGAAAGCATTGGGAAAGACCTGAGGTGATGCAACTGCTCTTTGTCACTTTTTAAACAGGCTCAGGACAGCCTTATCCGCTGCAGGGGGCTGACACAAAGCTCTCCCCCTCCTTCAGTCCTCACTTGTAGTATCATAGAATCACAGAATGGTTTGGGTTAGAAGGGACCCTAAGGATCATCTCATTCCAATGCCCCTGCCATGGGTAGGGACACTTCCACTAAATCAGGTTGCTCCAAGTCCCATTCAGCCTGGCATTTCATCCAACATCCTTCCCACCTCTTTACCTTCAGGTGCAAATTCTGACCTCTTTGCATTCAGTTCCAGTTTGTCCATATTAAAAACCTCAGGAGTTAAGAGTTCTAGCACTCACAAATATATCTCTTTTCTTTCAAAGGAAATAAACTGCTTCACGTACATGCACAAGTTGGCAATGCAATGCCAAGTATTTCCCCTCTTTTTGCCCCAAAAGGCTGGGAGAATGGTCTGATTCCACAAGTATTGAGTCTGACAAAATGCTTTGAAGGGCAACATCTGGGGCTCCACTTCAGAGCATGACTGCTGTGGCTGTAAATTTTCTTAAAAGGAGATCAATGCAGGGAAGGTTCTTCTTCATGAAATCCTGGGCTAATAAACAGGTTAGACACTCTCACAGCCCAGGTGTTCCTGCAGTTCCTACCTCTGATGTTCTGGTTCAGTGATTTGCTTCCTTATTACCTCATTTATTATATTTAACTCAGAATTAATGGCATTTTTGTTCCAAGAATTGTTCGAAGGATGAAAACATTACTGAGGTTTATGTTTAATTTGCACGGTAATGGGCCAGCTCGAGCAGCTGAGAAAAAGACAACAAGGTGAGTTTATGCAGCAAGTAACAGCAAGATAAACACTGATTTACTTATTCCACTCATAAAATCTAATTAACCAAGAAATGCCAAGTGCCCCTTTTTTGTCCCCGTTTGTTTTTTTTTTTTTTCTTTTACCCTTGCCTGGCAAAGGAAAATTATCTTTTCCTTTGCCAGCAATTCTCCAGCTTTCCCCATTTCTAATGGAGAAGAAATTTAATTTGTCACCCCTCTCTTTTCTCTTTAGTGGGATATGGAGAGGCAAACGCCTGACCTGCAACACCAGGCTGAATAAACCAAAAAATAAAATCCTTTTGTTTTTCTCAAGACCCATTGAAATGTGAATTTTCCTCACCTGTCTTTCACACAGACTGAAGAGGTGTGGAAATGTTGTGCAAGTGGAAGCACTTGTCCATAAGACATCCATGTTAGGGAGAAGGGCTGTTTCTCCCAAATAAAATCAGTGTGGCACTGGGGAAGGTTGTGATTACTTCTTCTTATTTGAATAAGCTCCACTCACTTCCATAGCTTTACTCTTTCCCTCCCCTGGAACAGAGTCAATCTATTATTAGAGTTAAATGACTTAAATTTCCTTGATGTGGATTGCCATAGCATTCAGATTTTGCTGAACAACTTCCTTTCTTGCAGAAGGAGAACAGTCTTCTAGGAAATATGGAAGAAGATTTTTACAATGAGGGTGGCAAAACACTGGCACAGGTTGCCCAGAGAGGTGGTGGATGCCTCTGGAAACAATCAAGGGTGGGGCTTGGAACAATCTGGTCTAGTGGAAGGTGTCCCTGCCCATGGCAGGGGTGTGGAATGAGATGAGCTTTAAGGTCCCTTCCAGCCCAAACCCTTCAAGGATTCCATGATTCTATGAAAGTGACCAACACTCTGAGCCCTGCTAACACAGGCAACCTGAAAATGTCACTCAGAGCAAGAGGAAAATTCCATGACTTTGCCTTCTCACAAAAACAAAGACAGGTGCAAACTGGTTGCTTAAAACCGGGCAAAACTTGTATGAAACAGGCAAGGAGCAGAACAATTCATGCAGCACAGCAGTGACCTGGGGCTGGAACATGGAAGTGTGTGCATGGAACTGTATCCCACAGTACCCAGGGCCAGGATGAAGTCCTGGAGATCTCTGTTGAACATTAACTTCCACATATGAGCTGGGAGTTCAAGGAGCTGCAAGTATCTATCCCAAAGAAATCAAGTTCTCTAAGCAAAGAGGAGCTGGTGGAACTTTGAAATTCAATTTTCCTGAATTTTACCCCGGCAGCCTCTTTCCAAAAGGTGATACTGCAAGGAAAATCTGAAATGTTGAGTGGGGGAAACCTTTGTAAACAGCTTTTCAAGATGATTTCTCAGTGTTCTGCAAGATAGGTTGTGGTTTGTTTTTTTTTCTCTTTTTCCCTCCTTGGATAACAAACTACCCCCATAATAATTCACAGCAAGCACCATACATGATGTTATATAGGAGGGGTTTGCCTCAGTATTTTCTCTTAAGTGTGACTTATCAGCTAATGACAAATGAAAAGAAGTCTGAGAACTACTATGCCTTTGAGAAAGGTTTTTAAAATAGGGTACACACATTTAGATGGTGGCAAAACTTCATTTTACCATTGTAACTGTAAATATGCCTTTGAAATCTCATAGGCACGTGGTTATTTAAGAAATCACGTGCTTATGTTCCATTAAAACCAAATGCATGTTAAAACATAATCCATTATTCTCCTGGCTTTCCTAATTATGGCACAAATTGTTATTAGAGAGTCATACAATCATGAAATTATTTGGGTTGGAAGTGACCTTTAAAGATCATCCAATTCCACCTCTGCCGTGGGCAGGGACACCTTCCACTGCCCCAGGTTGCTCCATCTGGAACAGCCTCGTCTAATAGAAGGTGGAACATCCTTGGAACTGTTCAAAACCAGGCTGGATAAGGCTTAGAGGAACCTGGGCTAGTGGAAGGTGTCCCTGCTCATGGCAGGGGGTTGAAACTGGATTGGCTTTAAATTCCCTTCCAACCCAAACCATTCTGGGATTCCACGTTTCTGCCCTTTGCCATCACCCTGCTAAGGGCACAGTGTGAATGGGAAAAGGAGGGGCAAGGTTGCTTCATCCATGAAAATTTATTAGAGGGCATCCTCTAATAGATCCACTTGGCCCTTGCACACAAGATTCCCAGATGTCACTTGTCATTGGAGTGGTTTGTGCCATTTCCCATGGGCTACATGTGTGCACAGAACAGGTTTTACCTCTGTGTTCTAGGGTGACTTTACAATGCTTGTATCCCCAATGGTCTGTTCTGTTTGTGCTGTACATTAAGTTCTGTACCTTTAAAATGGTTCTGGGAGCCAAGGGGGAGAAAGAAGCAGTGTGCAGTTTGTTTTGAGAAAACTGCCTGACTCCCACACGGCCTGGCTCCGGCGTTCGTCTGAGGCACGGACAGCGGTGGGGCAGAGATCTCCTGTGCTCTTAGTTAGTTTTAGCTGGCTGAGGCAGGGAAGTTCCCTGGACTGGTTTTTTTCCTTTTTCTTGGGACTGTTTAAATCTGCTCTGGACTGACAAACCCAGAGGAGCAGCGAGGGCTGGCACCTGCGGCCGCCGGGCCTGGAGCTGCGGAGGGAGTGGGGCTGGTGAGAGACTGAGGGAGCTGAGCTGCACCCATGGCAAGGACTGCCTCAGTTTGCCATCTCTCTTCAGAGCAGCAAGAGGTTTTATTGTTTCATATTATTCATTCTTTGTGCTTGTGGGCATCTTGTTTGTTAAATAAATATTTTTTTTCCACTTTTCTCCGAGGAAGTTCTTTTTCCCGGACCGGCTGGGGCGAGGGGCCATTTGGGTTTGCTTTCCAGAGGAACCCCTTTGGAGGTTTCCTCCCAAATTTGCCCTAAACCAGGATACTCTGTTTCTCCATCAGCCCTCACTGCGCTTGGCGACAGCTACAAAGGTCTCCTATTAAAGAAATAGCCTCACATTTTTCGATGAGGAAGAGTACAGCAGATGAGTTCATGGATCCTGGTGTGTGAGACCCTCGCTGGTGTCACTGAAAGGGAGGCCCCTGTGCATTTAAGGTTCAGGGATGGTGCCGTGCTGAGGTCTGGCAGCCTGGTTAATTATTAGCTGCCCTTGGCTGCTCTGATCTCAGCTGCTTGTGCCCTCATGTTGCAATCCAGACACTGAGTCAACATTAAATAGACATTTAAGTGACAGCACTGGACACCAGCTGGGAGAATGTACTGTCCTCTAAGCTAAAGGGGAATTCCTCTGTGGAGGGAGGGTGAGAAGGAATAATAATGAGGGTTTGAGAGGAAGGAGGAAGGCAGGATCTCCTGTAGGTTATGGAGAAAAGACTGGTACATCTCTGGTCCTGATGAGGAGTTCCCTAATCTGTCACACATCCCTAGTGCTGCTGCTTTTCCTGAAAAATACTGAGACTTATGTGTGGATGGTATCCTACAGAATAACACAGGAGACTTAATTTTTAAGAATTATTGTGCAGTTGATTACAAACTAAAACACCAGAAATGTCTTCACAGGACAGTGAGCAGGGTCTAAATGCTTCCCTCTTTGCATCATTTGAATGTCTGCTCCTGTATTGGGGAGGTTCTGTTGCCTTTGGCACCATCAACATTCAAAAACAGAATCATGGAACTCCACTGGTTCTTGTTAGGTAGGAAGCTGCTAATGCTGCAGCCACAAGAATTGGGTGCATATATATTTATATCTGTGATCAGTCAGGTCAGCATGGCATTGACCTCCTCCTTGTTTTCATCTATGGCAGACAAACTCCCTTGTGCCTGCTACATCCAAGATCACATTACAATTTATTGAGCTGCAGCTAATTCAGGTAGCAGAGCGTGAGCAGTGATTCAGGATGTGACCACTGAAAACTGATCATCCACAATATTCAGTTATTAGAACACCCCTGGCAGTTGTGTCCTCTGCTAGCTCTCTGCCAAAAATTCCTGGGCTGTTTCAACAGCCTGGTCCTGGCTAGGAACTATTCCAGCAGTCAGCCTGGTGTGGTCACCTTGGACTGGGAGCCAAGAATTGCACAGTATGGGCATGGTCAAATGCTGCCATGTCAGAACCCAGAG
The DNA here is from genome assembly GCA_027886175.1 of Phylloscopus collybita. Lineage (NCBI taxonomy): Eukaryota > Metazoa > Chordata > Aves > Passeriformes > Phylloscopidae > Phylloscopus > Phylloscopus collybita. Next base: position 54,570,213 of record JAJNNQ010000026.1, read on the forward strand.
AAAGGCACTGTTAAGAGTCCAGAAGTTTTCCAGACTGTATTTGCAACTAATCATATTACAATTATTCATATTTGTCTGGTTTGGCACCAGCTGCAAATGAGCCTTTAATAAGATGCTTCATCAAGTGTCCTTCTTCCCCTCCTCATGAGGAGGAATTCCTCTGTCCTGCTGCTGGCAATCTTTCCTCTGCTATAAATGATAACTAAAAGTAATTTAACTAAAAATAAGAATACATTTTTTGAGATCTGAACATCTGTCTTCTACACAGGTCAGTGTCCTGATCAGAGTTTGGAATTGCACAGAGTTTCATTCTTGTCTCTGCTTGGATGCCACTGTCCCCAAGAGAAATTGCAGTGATTATGGATCTAAATCCCTAAATCCCACTCTGTGAGCCAAGCACTCCAGATCTCCACTTGTACAGATGGCACAGAGTGAGATAGCACTAAAAGAAAAGGTATCTCTAATCTAACAAAAAAAAAAAAGGTCTCCAGTTATAAAAGGTGGCTTGAAATATCATATCACAGGATGGTTTCGCCTGGAAGGACCTTTAAGAACATCCAGTTCCACCCCCTGTCATGGGCAGGGACACCTTCCACTATCCCAGATTGCTCCAAGCCCTGTCCAACACAGCCCTGGACATTTCTAAAGAACAGAGAAAATCAGCTACCTGGAGGAGTCACCTGAAATAATTAGATACTTTGATTTACTCAGTTACCTCATTTCTAGCCCTCTGGAAAGCAGCCCGCAACTTTTAATGTCACTATCAGGGACAAAACCCAGTTGTGCAAGCCATGACATCATCAAGCACATCACCAATTTCCAATGAGCCAATCAGGGCATTGTGTAATGCAGGGGCCTGAGCTGGGGGTGGAATTTGCTTTCTCCCACACCTGCTGGGGATGAGAAGTGACAGTGCTTGGTTCTTCACTTATTCCTACATCACCTACACGTTTGTTTCCCAGGTTCTTGTTTAAATTTAATTTTTTTTTTCTTGAAACTTTTTTTTTTACTGAAGTAAGTTTTTCCTGGAATTGCACCCATTGTGGATTGAAAGCACTTTTTAGATGAGTATGTTATTTCTTAGGAGTCATAGAGACAGGACTCTGAGCATTTCCTTGATATCTGATGTCCTTTAAATATTTCCTTGAGATAAGCATGAGGGTGGTGAGGCCCTGGCACAGGTTTCTCAGAGAAGCTGTGGCTGCCCCTGGATCCCTGGAAGTATCCAAGGCCAGGCTGGACAGGGCTTGGAGCACCCTGGGATAGTGGAAGGTGTCACTGCCCATGGCATGGGATGAAACTGGATGATCTTTAAGGTCCCATCCAACACAAAACATTCCATTCTGTGATCTATCAGATGAACCTCTGGGAGCACCAGGTAAATATACTTTCTGCCTCTCCTTTCATTTCATCTCTTTCATTTCATCTCCCCATTCATGGCTATTTTTTTCCCCACCACGCTGGTCTCCATGCTGGGAAACATGGTTGGAGCAAACCTCAGCTGGGAGCAGGGCTGACACTGCAGCAGCTGCACAGTCCAGCATGGAAGAGTCCCTCAAAACACAGGGAAGTCACAGAGTTAATTTTTGATCTCCCTTACTCACAGACGTGTTGACATGGCATAAACCATCCTAACTCTCATCTGCTGAAGTTTACAAAACGTTCAGGATGATTTTCAATGACCCCAAGCCCTCTCTGCATAGAGGTCTCCACAGAGCCACACAGGGCCAATAGCTCCTGCTCCCCTGTGCATGACTTTCCTGGGAAACCACGTCTTGAATGGCAGCACCTCACCCCCTCCTTCAAGGATGGGATTCCTCCTGGGTAATGAGCCACACGCTTCTAGGAAACTGACCTTTGGAAAGGCCAAGGCTTCCCAGCAGCATTAAGGGCTGCATTTCTCAAGAGCCATATGTACATTTTCACTCCCATGCCCCTGCTGGAGGTATAAAACAGAGTTTAACCCACCTTTTACCTGCATCTCCAGCCCTCCAGAGGGGCAGTGAGGTTGGGTTTGTGGGTGTGGGTGCAAAGGTCCTTTCCAGCCCAAACCACTCTGTGATTCTGAGGCAACAAGGGTGGCTGGCCACATCCATACTGTTAAAATTCCTTCACCTTCAGGAACAGGTGGCTGGATTAAAACTATCCACAGGGAGTGGTTCCTAGCCTATACCAGCCCACAAGGATTTGTGACAGCTGGTCTCGGCCCAAACGGAGCCAGTTTAGCTGATATTACAGGGCCAGGCCCTGTACCTCTGTCCCTACACTGTTTTACTGCCAACATGGACACGGTGCTGCTCCAGGACATTTTGTTATGGATGCTCTCACAGGAGAGGGTAATTAGAGCCTTTCCTTCCCTCCTTCCCCTCCACTCACTCCTCCTGCCCCAGGACACTCAGCAGTTCTGCTGGTACATTATTTGGACCAAAGCTGTTGCAATCACACCACCAGTAAGTGAAATCTCTGGCTTTTACCCTAAAAACTAATTGGCCTTTCAGATTACAGCAGTTCTGTGTTTAATCAGCTCTTTCCCCCATGTAAAGGACACAAGTCTTGTGCAGTGGCTTAGTTGCAAGAACAGTTTTGGTTACAGGAATGTAACCAAAATTATAAAAATCTCCTATATTACATAAAATCTCAGAAGCATAAAGGAAGGAAGGAAGCAGCCAAGCTGTTGGATCAAATCCCATTTGCAGACAGCTCCTGTTCCTACATAAGGGACAAAATCCCAGGAAAAAGTTCAGGCAAAGGAATGAAATTTGGCTGATTTTCCATGCTCCAAAGTCTAAGAGCTGTGTTATTTCTCTGTCAACTTTGGGAGATGGGGAATGATGTGCTGAGCAGGGCCATCTGCTCCAGCCTCATCTTGCCATTTTCTTTCTTGGGAAAAATTCCCATCATGACTTTTTCACTGCAAACGTAAGGCATAGAAACTATCCAACACACTTCTGGGGCTTTGAAAGGCTAATGGACTGATAGAGCAGGGAATGCAATTAGAAAGATGGGTACCTACAAACTGATGAGCTCTGTCTTGTACTTGTTTAGACATTTATTCATTTTTAAAATCTACTCTTGATTACATCCCACTGCCGGCATTGGTGTCTGCTCACAAGGGTGGTCCCTGTGCTTTGTCCAGGTTTTCTTGGATTTTTTTTCTGATATTCACCCAGTTCTTAAGACAGCCACCTGAAAATCACTAATGAGTACATCCTGGGCCTGCACCTCTCAAAACAGCTGAAAAAAAAAAATACAAGAAATTAATTTTGAATTAAGGTCTGGAATCTGACGACAAAGAAGTTTGATGATTTTCAGGCTTGGGGATTGCAACAGAGATAGAGATAAGAAATTGCTTTGAGACTTTTTTATTGTTGTTTTGCCCTGAAATAAATCCAAGGAAATATTTCTCTCTTGAAGATTCTTAGCTGATAATCCATCCCATAGGGGTTTATGGCTTGATTTTTAAGATACCAGTTTACAAGCTGAAAACCCTTCTGCCTCCTGATTGCAGAGAAAGATAAATATCAACCACATGCTGTCAACAAAATATACATTGGGAAAGAAATTGCCCAGTGTCACAACATGGATTATTTTCCCCTAAGTCCATTACTCCCATATACTTCTGTTATATATTTCCCACTTGCTCCATTTTATGAAGTTTCCTGCTGTCAGTGTGGCTTTTAAATACCTGAAATAAAATTGCCAAACCCCCACTCTTTGGTGGTTTTTTCCATGCCATTGCTGAAGATATTTATAAAAATTCATCCCCATGTGGAAAACTGGGGCACCCCATGGGCAATCATAGCCCTGGCACCCTCATCCTGCTCCACACTAAGGCAGGAGTGAGAGGTAGATGTAAGCAAGGAAGGGATGAGAGCACCAGGGACAGGCATGGCCAGAGAAAATAAGAGACACAAAGTCTGTTAGAATCACAGAATCACTGAATTATTTAGGTTGGAAAAGAGCTCCCAGACCACTGAGTCCAAGCTGTGACCGATCCCCACCTTGTCACCCAGCCCAGTGCACTGAGTGCCACATCCAGTAATTCCATGGACATTTCCAGGGATGGAAACTCCACCACCTCCCTGGCCAGCCCCTTCCAGCTCCTGACCACCCTTTCCATGAAGAAATTCTTCCTGGTATGTAAACGTCAATAGATTCCTCCATCACTTCTCCAGCAGCCACTTCATTGATTGATTCGAGTACTGAGGGAATGAAGAGGCTAAAGATCTTTTTTTGGCATGGAATGAGGCTCCCTCCACAAATGGGAGGAGTTGCCCAGAGAGTGTGTGGAATCTTCCTTACTGGAGATATTCCAGAGCTGTCTGGACACAGTCCTGTGCAATGTCTTCTAGGATGAGCCTGCCCGAGTGGGGAGGTTGGGCCAAATGACCTCCAGTGGTGCCTTCCAACCTTATCCATTCTGTGTGTCTGTGATCTTTTTCCTTAGGAAGGTCCAGCAGACCAAAAACAACCTTTCCTTGGTCACCCACAGGGAGATGTGACCTTGTCCTCTACTTGGACACTGAGACTTGAGCCAGCAGGGCGGAGAGAAATGAAAATGAAACTTCAGCTTCCAAAACAGTCATGGGATCATTCTAGAAGGAAGCCTGGTGACACAAGAGTGACACTGTTGCTTATACAGACAGGAAAAAAAAAATCAAACAAAAAACCCCAAACCTTGCTGCCTGACAAAACATAGGTCAAGTTTCTACAGAAAAACATTTCTACCAGACACAAAAAGTCAAAGTCTAATCCAATCTGTTGCTTTGTGAAGGAGTCCCAGCTTCAGGTTTCACATCCTCCTCTGGTCAAGCTACTTCTATGTCAATATTCAGAGTAAACTGCTTTGTGTAACAGACCTCAATAGGGCTGATCACAATTCCCTGAGAACTGGATTTTCACTGGAAAATAAAGTTATACAGGAAAGAGGAAATTTGTTACAGGAATTTACAGCAATATAGAATATTTTAAGCCTTTCTCTCTCACATTTCCCCATTTGATACAGCCCCAAAGATGGCCTTGTTTATGCAAGACAGAATATTTTAACTGGAAGCATTCAGAGAATTTCAAGATTATGAAATAATCTTATAAGATTATATAAGATTATGAAATAAGCTTATGACAACATTCCTTGAATGGGAGACATCAAGTTCTACTCTCTTTTAAAGTGTCCCTTTGATTAAACCTCCTCACCAGGCTCTTCATAGAACCACCAAATGGTTTGGGTTGAAAGGAGACCTTGAAGACCAACCCCCCTGCCATGGGCAGGGACACCTTTCCTAGACTGTGACTCAAACCTCTCCTGCTTTAAAAATAAAAAAGGCTCTCAAAAGTCTTAAGAGTTTGGTGCTTTGAGAAGTGAGACTAGTTATAAACTCAGCACTTTTTATGGAATGTAAAACTGTTCCCATTGCCTGCAGTGAAAATACTTCTGATGAGAAGTCTACAAGAATAATGCTTCCTACCAGATATCCTTCCAAGAGAGTGCCAGTTGTCCCAATAGCAGCATCTTGAAAATTGTACTCTTTGGGGCTTTTTCACTGTGGAAGATTTGCAAAAGGAAACACCTGAGTTTCTTTCCATTCTGAGAAGTCAAAGGGACAGAAAATCACATTATGGAGACAGAGCCAAAGACAAGGACATTGGACTAAACGATCTTGGAGGTCTTTTCCAACCTGGATGAGTCTGTGGCATTGAAAGCAGTGAGGCAGCGACATCTTGAGGAAATCCCTGCTCACTCAACCCTTTGGTGGCATTCCAGGAGTTATGGGATAAGAGATCTTAGGTTCTTTCTTATTGATCCACTGTCTTATCTCAGTATGTCTCCTGTTCAAATATTTCAAAATTCACCTTGAAAGAACTTTTAAAGGAGTTCAATTACTTTTTATGAATTATAATCCAAATTTCTCCCCATCTCTTCCTGGTATCTAAATGTCAATAGATTCCTCCATCACTTCTCCAGCAGCCACTTCATTGATTGATTCGAGTACTGAGGGAATGAAGAGGCTAAAGATCTTTTTTTGGCATGGAATGAGGCTCCCTCCACAAACAGGAGGAGCTGCAAGTTGCCCAGAGAGGGTGTGGAATCTTCCTTACTGGAGATATTCCAGAGCTGTCTGGACACAGTCCTGTGCAATGTCTTCTAGGATGAGCCTGCCCGAGTGGGGAGGTTGGGCCAAATGACCTCCAGTGGTGCCTTCCAACCTTATCCATTCTGTGTGTCTGTGATCTTTATCCTTTCTACATTTCTCTGTAGAAAGCCTGTTTTCCAGCCCCGCCCCACCCCATCCTCTCTGTCCATCTCACCATGGGCAATCAAGAAAAGACTAAGCAGAGAGTTAAAGATCCAGATGACCAGTCCTGATGGTTCAGTTTAGGCTCCCCACAGCCAGGTGTTTCAACAGAATCAAAAAAACCTCACTGATATCGTGAAGCAAGTTCAGTGAGAGCCATCAAGGTGGTGAGGGACTTGGATACGGGGGATGCAAGGTGAGATGGGGAGAAGTTGGGAATATTCAATCTGAGGAAGAAAATATAAAGGGATCTTATACCCATTAACTGATCCTTGTTCTTCCAAAGTGGTTTTGGGACCAGAAGAATTGATACCCAGACAAGAAGCCACATCTGGGGTGCCCACTCTTCCTGTAAGCTGTGCAAACATAGGATAAGGGAAAGCTGAAGTTTTTCTTTGGAGGAGTATAACTTCGAAGATACTTTGAACACTCATCCAGCAAGGAAACCCCCACTCTGCCATGGCTCATCCACTGCCCTTCAGCAGGGATTTGGGGTACAGAGTTATGGAGGGAGAGGGAAAAGGGAAGTGACCAGGAGATGCACATCTCAGGTTCCCACAAAGGGGATCCTGACCCCGGTGTGATTTGAACACACAGCCTTCTGATCTGGAGTCAGACGCGCTGCCATTGCGCCACGAGGTCAGGGATGGGGGCATTTTCTGCTCAAATATCATCCTGGAATTTGGGGCATTTTTTGAGGGAATGGGAATTTTGTTCCACCTGACGGAGGAGTAGCACCATCTTTGCCTACCTTGCCTTGCTAAAGAAAGAGGGCTCTAAATGAGATACTTCAGACGAAGAAGGCCAAAAATGGCCACTTCCCAGAGCAGCCCTGCAGACCCTCTCCCAGGAGGAACAGATTCCTGGATGTGGTGTCTCCAGAGGGACAGGAGAAATGGTGGCCCAGCTGCTCCTTGGGGACAGAGGCCCCATTCATCTGGAAGAGGCATGGATATCAAACCCATGATTCTCAGGTCACAGGTCATAACCAAAGTGCAGGACAAAGCAGGGAGGTGTGGTGGGTGTCTGCTGCACTTTGCCTCATGAGGAAGCTGAAGGGTGTGAAGGCTTTCTCTGAAAAGTGGAAAAAGCTTCACAACTGCAGGCTCAGTCACTCCTGGGAGACCTGGACTTATCTCCATGTGATATTTCCCTGGAAGACCATTGTGTGGGGGTACAGTCAGTCCAGGGGACTCCTGGAGTGTTTCAGGACAATGATTCAGTGTAAGATGATGGAAATAGAGAGAGGTTCCTGATGAACATCATGAGGAGTTTTTTCAAGAAAAGAGTGAAAAAAGAGTCTGGTCCATCTCACCTCAGAGGCCAGGTGAAGATTATAAAAGGAATGTTCCTGAAATGAAGGAAGAACTTGGTGATGACTGAAGACAGGGACCATGGACTTCCCAAGGGCAGAACACTCTGGGACAACACAATTTCTTCCTTGATGGCCAAATGGAAACTGAGGAACATAATTTCTCTTTACTTTGGTTTCACCTCTGACAAGGTCTCCCAGAGCTGTCCCTGCAGCAGGAAACACACACACAGAGCAGCTGAGCTCAATCCAAAGGCAAAGCCAAGGGCCAGGACCAGGCACTGAGCAGGTTGGGGTCACTGTTGGCAGCCAGGGGACCCTTCACTGCTGGATGCTGAATTGGGTGTGGTTTGGGGGTCTCCGTGGTGGGAGCAGAGGCTGTGCCACAGAAGGAAGGACATGGGCAGCCTGGCAGGGACATGGGGGTGACAAGGGGACAGGGCCAGTGGCGCAATGGACAACGCGCCTGACTACGGATCAGGAGATTGCAGGTTCGACTCCTGCCTGGCTCAACACTTTTAGCCCAGGGAAGTTCCTCCTGCTCCCTTTGTCAGCACCTTCCTTCTCCTGCCCACCATCCAGCCTCCCTCAAGCTCCTGATGTCCTGTCCCATCACTCCAAAATGGGCAGGGCTGGGACCCACACCAAAGCCAGAGGCACCACAGCAAATCCCACAGCAGCATGCAGGTACCTCCTGAGCTGCTGTCTTGCAGCCAGCAGGACAGAGCCAGCACTCCCAGCATGTCCTGGCACCTTCTGTGCCCTGGTCCCCAGCCCTCTCCAAGGCTCACACTGGCCCTGCTGCCCTTTGTCAGTGCCTTGCCGAGTTTTTGCTCCGGAAGCAGTGCCCTGCTCACAGCTTTGACATCACAAAAGGATGTTCCTGTGATGGTGATGTTGGAGAGATGGAAAAAAAGCTTGGATGGTTATGGACCTCAGGAACACAGATGTCTCTTGTCACACCCACCACCAGTGTCAGGGCAATCCAAGCAGGACTTAAACTTGCAGTTTCCTGATCCATAATCAGGTGTGTTCAAAGTCCATTGAGCAACTGCCCCAGCGTCTGATCCCACCTGCTGTCCTCACTTCAGGACCACCTGGATTTATTGTTGGTTAAAGGGAAGTGTCAGGATCTCACCTTGCTCCCACCTGCTCCTTCCATGTCAGCCTTGCTTTCCTCACCTGTGGTCCCACTGGTTCCACCACCCTGGAGAGGAGATGCCTGTTCTGAGCTCTAGGCTCAGCTCAGCTGCTCTGGCGGGTTGGAGGGCACATCTTGTCTTCCTCATGGGGCGTGTAGTTAAAATTCCCAGCTCATATGGAACTCTCTGGAGCTGCGGTGACCAGTGGAGGGGAAAGCTTAGCCCAAGGCCACCTCTACTGCTCCAGCCTGGTGACAGAGGGCAGGTGAGCTGTAGCAAGATTTTGCTTGATGGCCAATTGGTCTGGGCTACCCTGCACATGGACACCTTCAACCTTCCTGGCCCAAGCCACAGACACAGTGAAGGTACAAAGCAGTGATGACAGGACCATGAGCATGCAAATGTGGGATGAAGCAACAAAACAATGTGAAAACAGGAATTTTACATCAAATAAGAGTGACTCATGTTAGAAATTACATGTGGCAGTCTCTAGTCTAGACTTCTGCTTAATTTATGACATGCAGATCAGGACTGCACACTCAGACCCTGAATATCTTCAAGGATGTAGAGGTCGCAGCCTCTCTGGGCTCCTCTCTTGGTGATTTACCATCTCACAGAGAATTTTCTTTGCCAGTGTACCCAGTCAGAGCCTCCCCTGGTGCAGGGGAAGTTTGGCCGTGCAGGAAGCCCACACCAAGAGGGGACAACACTGGAGAGTGGCAGGGCACCATGGAGAAAGATGTCCCCTGTCACCATCAGTGTGACAGCCAGGATGTGGGCAGGAAAGCTGCGAGCCAGGCAGGAGTCGAACCTGCAATCTCCTGATCCGTAGTCAGGCGCGTTGTCCATTGCGCCACTGGCCCAGCCCTGCCGGAGCTGCGGGAGCTTCCCATGGCTGGATGGGCTTTGAGACGGAATTCAGTCAGCACAGAAATAAATAGATTTTAGGAGACCCCTGGGAAGCAGGTGATCTGATCCCTTCGCAGAGCACAACAGTCTTTGACGTCAGGTTGCAGTCAAACCTTAAATAACTCCAAGGATGGAAGCTCCAAAGCTCCTCTGGGACCCTGTTCTGCTCTGAGACCATTGCTGTCACATTCAAAACTCGTCAAGGCACTGAGAAAAGGCAGCAGGGCCAGTGTGAGCTTTGGAGAGGGCTGCGGACCAGGGCACAGGAGGTGCCAGGACATGCTGGGAGTGCTGGCTCTGTCCTGCTGGCTGCAGGACAGCAGCTCAGGAGGTACCTGCATTCCGCTGTGGGATTTACTGTGGTGCTCCTGAATTTGGTGTGGGCCCCAGCCCTGCCCCTTCTGGAGTGCTGGGACAGGACATCAGGAGCTTGAGGGAGGCTGGATGGTGGGCAGGAGAAGGAAGGTGCTGACAAAGGAAGCAGGAGGAACTTCCCTGGGCTAAAAGTGTTGAGCCAGGCAGGAGTCGAACCTGCAATCTCCTGATCCGTAGTCAGGCGCGTTGTCCATTGCGCCACTGGCCCTGTCCCCTTGTCACCCCCATGTCCCTGCCAGGCTGCCCATGTCCTTCCTTCTGTGGCACAGCCTCTGCTCCCACCACGGAGACCCCCAAACCACACCCAGTTCAGCATCCAGCAGTGAAGGGTCCCCTGGGCTGCCAACACTGACCCCAACCTGCTCAGTGCCTGGTCCTGGCCCTTGGCTTTGCCTTTGGATTGAGCTCAGCTGCTCTGTGTGTGTGTGTCCTGCTGCAGGGACAGCTCTGGGAGACCTTGTCAGAGGTGAAACCAAAGTAAAGAGAAATTATGTTCCTCAGTGTCCAGCTGACTAGCAAAGAAATCATCTCTTCAAAGAAATCTATTCTTTTGGGCAAGGGTGGTCTGCCTTTGGTAAATCCTTGGCCTTCCAGTCATCTTCCCATCTTTTCTCCTTCTGGGCATGGCTTTCTGAAGGATTACTTCCATGGTGTTCAGGCAGACCCGGAGCTGTGATTGCCCAGACTAGAGCTTTCCAGGTGGTCTTTCTTAATGTTTTTGAAGCAATCTTTCCATGATGTTCATCAGAAACTTGTCCCTTTTTCCATAACCCTACACAGAGTAATTGCTCTTGTTTCTCCTCCAGATATCCCCTGACCGTGTTACCCTGCCAGGCAAGTGTGTCCATGTCCTCCAGAAGTGACTGAGCCTGTGGTTAAAAAGTTCCCAGCATTTTCCTCAGGAGGACTTTACCTCCTTCTTGAGCTAAATTATGGGAGGCACCCACCACACCATCATCTCCCTGCTTTCATCCTGACCCATAATTTCCATCCAGCACAGCTTCCTGCTCAAAGGAGAGCTCTGGGCATCATGTTTCCCCATATATGGTCCAGTCCATGCCCCTACACCCTGAGCCCTGCCCCTACCACAGAAAAGCAGAGGTGTGGCAGTGGTGCCCCTGACTGACCCCGGTGTGATTTGAACACACAACCTTCTGATCTGGAGTCAGACGCGCTGCCCTTGCGCCACGAGGTCACGGTGGAGGGGTCTAGGGACCTGGGGGTGGCCACTGGGAATGTCCTTTCCATAGGGATCACCCTGGGGTGTCCCTGCACCCCAGGAGCAGGGCTGTGGCTGTGGAGGGGCAGCCTGAGGGGAGGGTGGCCAAGGCCTGGCTGCAGAGACCGGCCCAGGCTGCAGGATGAAGGAATGTGTGGGAATTCCAGGCACAGAAAATTCTCAAAATGTTGTGTTTGTGCATGTAGCCTCAAACACAGAAATGAGTACAGGGTCCGACCTGAGGCCTTGGAAATGGCTTCCAGCTTTAGAGACCATGAGCAAGAATGTGGGTTTGTAATACAGATAGGGACATATTAAGCTAGGTAGTGAAGAGTTTAAAGGTTTTAAAGTTAAGATGTAGAAGTAGTTATAAAGGTAATAAGAAGTTTTAAGGTGTAGCTCTGGAGGATTGTGTGTCGCTGTATGATTGGATAAAAAAAAGTCCACATTTAGGTAGGATGTGAAATACAGTTTAATTAGTTATTGGTGTGAAAGTTAAAACAATATGTGTGGCAGTAGATTATTGGCTAATAAACCTTTAAAACCCCTTGTAACCTGTGGGTCTTGTGACCACTGACCACAAACTCCTGGCATATGTATGAAGACGTTCTCACTCCTTGAGACTGAGGAATAAATCATGCTTTAAAACATCTCCCAGTGGTTCTGTCTCTCATAATATCCTGGTATGTATGGGATGGGATGAGGGGACCTACAGGGTCAGTGAGGGCAGGAACCAGGCTCAGGGATGCTCCAAGGGAGGATGGTGGGTTCAGGGGGGAACACAGAACAGCCCAAGGTGGGTTTTGGCTGTGGGCCCAGAAATGGTTTTGGTGGAGCAGAGCACCCATGGGCTCAGGTCAGTCACAGCTCCTGATGTCCTGCCCCAGCCACAGCCCTGTGCTGCTGGGAGTGGCACCTGGGCCTTCTACAAGGAGCGCAGGATGTCCCACCTGTGCAGGCAAGGTCCAGCTCCAGCTGCCCAGTCCTTTTCCTCATGGGTGCTTAGGGCAAGGCTGCTGTGGACAGTAAGGAGGTGAAACTTTCCTTACCCCTCTCCAACTCCATCCCCAGCTTCATTCCCATCCCATGGGAGACATGCTGGAGACAGTCTGCTGGGTACCAGGGTGTCTGGAGAGGGGCAATACAGGCAGGGGCTGTGGCCAGCAGTGCAATGGGCAAAGCACCAGGAAACTCCTCCCTGGCTTAACCTAATCCCGCTGAGAGCAGAGCTCTCAGTATTACTATAGTTACAGAGATTTTTAAAGTTATAGACATGTAATAAAATTAAATGAAGTTAGAAAATATTAACTTCATAGTTAAACACTTACCCTGAATGTGACTTCCTCCAAAAATTTGATTCCTTTGTAAAATTTGATGCCTGAAACCAAATCCCATCCCTGCTCTCCAAATATATTAATAATCACCATGCATTTACTCTGTGAATTACCCATGCTGAGGATGGAGCAAAGAGGCATTTCCTCTTGCTTTTACCTGAGCAAATCCTACACCATGGGATCCTTTCCTCCTCCAGCACCTTTTCCCACCAGAGGGAGCCAGGAACCAGCTCATGGGCTTCATGAGTTGTAAACCAGGCTGAAGATTAATTTTGTTCAGTGTAGGATTCTCCATCCCAAGACCGGACTGGAAATTCAGCTTGTTTCCCTCCCTGGAAATACAGGATTTTTTCCTCCACAGCCTGAAGTTTTTGTCTATTGAATCTCAACGCTTGCTATTAGAATTTCCCCCCACATTTTTCCCTGCTGACCACCCCCAGTGGCACCTCTCATCCATCCCACTCTGCCATTTGCTCCTTACAATGTTGTAAATAAAGTCAGGTTTTCAGCCGGTTCCAGGACCACTTCACCCCAGCTGCAGTCAAATCCTGCTGATTTACATTGCCATAACACAAATCTCATTAAGTGCTTTGGGAAAGCAGATATTTCCCATAACTTCAGCATCCCAGGTATTATTTTCAGAGCTGTCCCATGACTGAAAACTTCAAAATGAAGGAGAAGTCTTCCCTTCTCATAAAAAACTCCCTTACTCAGAGGGATGTGAGTCCCAGGCCAGATCAACAAAACCCTTCAGGGATGTGGACTTCACCACTGCCCTGGGCAGCTGTGCCAGGGCTGGACAGAGCTTTCTATGAAGGAATTGTTCCTAATATCCAATCTAAACCTTCCCTGGTGCAATTTGAGGTGATTCCTCTTGCTCTATCACTTATTACTTGGGAGAAGGTCCTGACCCACTCCTGGCTGTCCCCTCCTGTCAGGGAGTTGTGCAGAGCCAAGAGGTCCCTCCTGAGCCTCCTTTTCTCCAGGCTGAGCCCCTTTCCCAGCTCCCTTGGCATCTTCTCACAAGAGATCCTTAGACGAGGAGCAGAACTTCCACTGTGTGTAAGCATTTCTTTTGTGATCCATATAAAACCTGTCTCTGACCTGGAATAACCTGGGAAAGTAACCTGGGAAAGGAGGAGAACAAAAAAGGGCAAACAAAGTGCAGAGGCATCAAGGCAGACTGAGGTGGTACTTGAATTTCAAAGAGCTGGGGTTTTTTTCTGGGATAATTTCTGATCCTGTTTTGAAGGGGACTGTGATTGTATAAGCACTTGTGGTCTGATAGTGAGGACATTCTGGAAATGATGGAGAAGGATTTTGACTGGCCAGTCACTCCTCTCCCACCAGATTGCTAACACACTTGAGGTTTTGAATTTGTACTTCACTTCCCATGGAAATAAAATTTTAAAAGGCAAACATTTCCAGTCCACCACTACAGAACAGAACAGAACAGAACAGAACCGAACCGAACCATTTTTTTTTGCCATTAAAAAAAATAAATTGTTGAGAAAGCTGAGTGTCTGCTCCAGTCTGACAAAGTACAATGACAGATCCTGTCTGAGAGCTGAGATGAAGATCTCAGCTAGGATTCCCATGGATTCAGTGGGAACCTGAGCCAGCTGAAGGGTTCTTGTTAGAGCCTTTGTTTCATCCCTGTCCCTGGAGTACCTGGAAATGGACACAAACACCTCTCCTTGACGACTGGATGGCGCCTGCAAGCTTGCAGTGGAAAGCAAACAAAGAAAGCAGGGAGGCAGAGAGAGAACAATGCACATGACTGAGGGCCAGGTTTGTACTGTTGATATCAAGGCTGCTGGGTCAGGACAACACCAATAAATATCCTGTACAGAAAGAGGCTGAAGTAAATGGTTGAGGGAGAACCTGAGCTGCCAGCTGCCACTTCCATGTGCCTGCTGCTATCATTCATAACTCCGTACAGACAAATGCTGAGGGAAACTCATGGATCTCACTTGTCATGTGCTCTTTGTGCACCTGCAAAGCTGAAGGTGCTGCTGGTGACACCTGAAAACTGATAATCTGCACTTCATATATCATGAAAAAACATGGAATGGCAGAAGGGCTTGGGATGAAAGGGATCTGAAGAATCATCTCATTCCAATCCCCTACCATGAACAGGAACACTTTCCACTTGACCAGATTTTGTCACACCACCTTTCAAAGAAACAACGCAGCTATTTTATATGCTTGTGTATGGAATGATCATTATCCTTTATTTCCTTCTCTTGGAAACAACTGTTGCATCACAGGATATGCAGCAGGATCGGATATTCTCTGTTGTCCAGAGGAGCTGTGGCTGCTCCATCCTTGAAAGTGTCCAAGGCTGGACAAGGCTTGGAGCAACCTGGGATAGTGGAAGGTGTCCCTGGCCATGGCAGGAGGTTGGACTAGATAGTCTCTAATGTCCTTTCTAACCCAAACTATTCTATGATTCCATGGTGATTTTATTATTAATGATTATGATTCATAATTTATGATTATGAGCTGCCTTCTCTCCCACCAAATGATGGCTGATTTCCTCCAGATAATTCATCACCAACCACTGCAGCCCTGGTTTGTGCCTGAGATGTTTTGGTTTTCTGAAACTCTTTTCCCAGAGAGTTTTCTGTCAACAAGAGGAATTTTTTTCTAACTGTAACTTTTGTTTATGTTCCTTTCCCTAGGAGGGACTTCTTCTTGATGTCCCTCTGGTTTGACCAATGTGATTGAAGAAGTTTGTCTTTGTTTCACCAATCGTGTTGTTCTCTGTAAAACAGTATAAAAAGGAAAAAATTCCCAGAAATAAACACAGTCATTTTCAGCCTTCTGAGTCAGAGTCTGTGTCACTGTGGTGTACAACAGCATCAAACCACTTCGATACTTCAAGTTAAAGATGCTCTCTGGGTGGATCCATAGTGATAAGGGGCCCTCCCAGCAGCCTTCCCAGTGGTCATGCAGGGAGGCAGAGCTCTTTCTCCCCTTGTTTTTATGCCCCTGAGCCATTGTTCAGGTTCAGCCGTGTGCAGAGGTCAGGCTGTACCCGCTGCCTCCCCTGTCAAGGTTCCCTGGACAGCCACAGCTGCCCCCACTGCCCTATAAATGCCAGAGGGCTCCCTCCTCCCCTGATCAAAGCTTCTGGCATTGTGGCCCTGTCTTCACTCTGCAGCTGAGGTCTTCCACCATGAAGCTCTTCTCCTGCCTCATGGCTCTCCTGCTTTTCCTCCTCCAGGCTGTTCCAGGTAAGGGGCAAACCCCAAGCTGGGGTTTGCCTGTGTAGGAGGTATATCTCATTTGTGTGGTGGTGCAGAACGTTCTTCTCAACTCCTTTCCTTAGAGCAGTTCTCTATTTCTGAGTCTGAAAGCAGAAGTGAAAAATTAAGCTATGGTGAGCAGGTATCACACCAGAACCTCCCCACAGAAGCCTCTGCCAGGTGTTGGCTCTTATGACTCTTTGAAGTCACTTTATGACACTTTTTGGCACTGTTGGATGGTGGTACCATGGAAATCACCTCCTCTTCTAACCCCAGGGTTAAAAATTGTCCTCTCTGTGTGGGTAGAAGAGAGCTACTTACCTGTGTAGGTAGAATACCAGAGGTGTTCCTTGGTATTGCTCAGGTTGGACTGCACCAATGACTTCACCTCTCTAATATTCTGGTTCCCTTTCCTCAGCCCTACTGCTGCACTGACTCATTTTCTGATTGTGTTTTTATCCTACCTGTTCTTCATGTTTAATGAAACTCCTCACCTTGGAGAAAGGCTTCCAGAGACTGAAGGGACTGGGCAAACTGTTTGTTCCTGTTAATTGAGCCAGATCCTGCTTGGGGCGGGGGGGTTTAAAAGTCGTAATTTTATCTTCAGGGTGTGTGATGACCATGCTGTCCCTTCCATGTCCCTGCTACACTGCAGTCCCAGAACTCAGAAGCTTCTGAGGCTGGGCTCTCCCTTCCCATTATAGGATGAATGGCCAGAAATGTTCATAAAATTGCCATCAGCCTGTATGTTTCACTCCAGTTGTACAAAAACCTTCCTTGGAATGCTCTGAGCTCCCATGAGTTCCTCAAAACTCCTGGGTTTGGGGGGTATTTGTGTCAGATCCCTAACTGGGGTCTGTGGGATTTCAGCAGGAGGAAGACCATGAGAATGGACTGATCCTGCAGCACAGCTGGGCATCCCATTTTCCCTGTAGGTCTCAGCTTGCCCAGGGACACTCGGCGTTGTTTGGAATATCATGGCTACTGCTTCCACCTGAAATCCTGCCCAGAGCCTTTTGCTGCCTTTGGAACTTGCTATCGGCGCCGCAGGACCTGCTGCGTTGGTAGGTGTGGGAACCCTGCCCAGGGGGGCAAAATCTGGAGGAAAATGGCTCAACTCAGCAAAGCCAGCTTTGCCTCCAAGTCACAGAATCACAGAATGGTTTGGGTGAGAAGGAACTAAAAGCTCATCCAGTCCCACCCCCTGCCATAGGCAGGGACACCTTTCACCATCCCAGCTTGCTCCAAGCTCCAAGCCCTGTCCAACCTGGACACTCCAGGCACGGGGTCTAGCCATCTCTTTCCATGCACAAAGATGGACCTGTGTGACATCAGTGTGGGGCCTTTGGGGCTGGCCAAAATAACCCAAAACTCTGCCTCCAACTGGGGAAATAAAATAAAAGTTTTGTCCCACAGAGAGACCTCCTTCCTTGGTAAATCTTCCTATAATCATCTGTTGGGAGGCTGCTGGCTGCACCCACTCTGCTGTGCTTAATAGGTGCCAACTGACCTCTTCCCTGTTATTTTATCTAAATCTTCCCAGCATTGCTTGGTTTTGCTGCTCCTCAATAGATAATCCCCAACATAAATCATTAATGAACATGTACTCTAGAAACAACTGAGCTAATCCTGAAGCTCCTCTGATCCAGCATCCTGGATCTGTCAGCGGCCAAAAGTGGGTATTTCCTCACAATTACTCTGTGTATGTAAGGTGACCACAACTATATCATTACATTTCCTTATCTATTACCTGACTATCATGAAACTGCAGCTCAGGATTGTTAGATTTAGGCATCCTTGTGTTTGAAAGTCCTTACTGGATTTTTTCCCCCCAGGTTAGGAATTCCTTCAATTTCTTTTAAAACCTCATCCCTCACAATTTTATTCAGTGCCACCTACTTGAAAAATAGTCATTCTGCATCCATCTCCTTCACAGCTTTGCAGTATCCCTCCCTCAGTAAATTCTTTTCCAAGCTGGTGAGTCACAAATTCCTTCTTTTACAGAAGTGCTGTGGTAAACCCCAAAGTTCATCTTTGTGTCTTTGCTTTTGGAGACACAGTAACCACAACTCCCCAACAACTTTTTTGTGTATGAGATGGTTTGGAAGGCAGTGTCAGGTTTCCTGGTTTGACTTAAACCCTCTGAATTGCAGACACGACATCCAACTTCCACATCTGCCAAGATGAGGGGGGCCACTGTGTGTCCCCAGAAATCAGATGTCTGCAGGAACAAGAGGGACTCTGCCCTCGCAGAGGATGGAAGTGCTGCGCAGAAGTGTGACAAAGACCTCGTGGGATTGCAGAAAACCACGGAAATGAACAGCCAAGAGAGTTTTATTCCAAGTGTCATAGGTGTGTCTGGTGTTCTCAACATGCAAAGTGTTTAATTAACTAGAGGTGACATGTTTCTTTATATAAAGAAAGCAATAAATGCTAAATAAACAGGTGCAACAGTCATTTATTTATGGAAGGATGGTTGCACTTGGATGCATTAGAGGACTGAAGACACTTAATCACAGAATCATTTAGGTTGGAAAAGATCTCCAAAGTCATTGAGTCCATCCTGTGACTGATCCCCACCTTGTCACCCAGACCACATCCAGTCATTCCTTGGGCACTTCAGGGGGAACCTTGTGGCTCTGCACAACTCCCTGACAGGAGGGGACAGCCAGGGAGGGTCAGGCTCTGCTCCGGGGAACAGGGACAGGACAAGGGGAAATGGCCTCAACCTGTGCCAGGAGAGATTTAGGTTGGATATCAGGAGGAATTTCTTCATGGAGAGGGTGGTTGAGCATTAAAACAGGGTGCCCAGGGCAATGACAGAGTCCCCATCTCTGAGGGATTTAAAAGACACCTAGGTGTGTCATTTGGGGACATGATTTAGTGGTGTCTTGGGAGATCTGGGGAATGGTTGGACTTGATGACCTTGAAGGTCTTTTCCAACATAAATTACTCAATTATCCTAGTTACGTTGTTCTGTTTGGGTATTTTTTTTTTTAGGGAGAAAGGGACTTTTAACCTTGCTCTTTCACCTGTCAGTTTAAGATGTGTTCACAGAGCAGTTTTATTACCACAGCTGAAGGGAGAGCAAACAGCAGGGCCAGGCAGGGCAGCTGGAATATCACATTTTTGAGACAGAGCTGCACATTCACCACAGATTTACCACCATGGGGTGCATTGCTGAGCTAAAAACTCTTCCACCAGCACTGTGTGCACATGACTCTCAGGAATGAAGCCTCCCAGATTCCTTGGAAACCAAAGCTGGGTTAAAAAAAACCTAACAAAAACAAACAAACCATCAAACAAAAACCACACAAAAAAACCCCAAACGCCCAGATTTCAGCTGGAGAAAATATGCATATGAGTTCAGATTAAAAATTAATTACTCCCAGCCTGCATCTCCTCCTTGCAGATCCTCAGGAGTCTTCCCTTGCAGGTTGCTTCCCTCTTCCCTGTCACTTCCAAGGGATTTTGCTGGCTGCAGGTGAAGGGCAGAGGATTCCTCTGAACCTCTTTTTTTCCAGCTGGAATTCTACCAGCCCAAAATGCCAAGGAGAGGAATCAGGAAAGCCAGTAACCAGTGAATGTGAAAAAAGCCAACACTGTTTGGAGCAGCAGCGCTGGGTCAGAACGACACCAAAGGGTTTCTCAGCAGCAAATGTTACTCCAGGGATTGAAATATAATCAACTCCTGCCTACTCCTCCCCTCTTCCCAGATGCCATCCAGCATGCCAGCAGCACACAGAGGCTTCTGCAAGATCTCAATCCCAGCCATGAGATTTTCCAGCAGAGCTAAAGGAATGGGGATCCTTGTGCTTGTTTTCATATTCATCTCCCTGATCCAGCATGGTAAGATCAGGAAGGCCTGGGGTGGTGAACAGGACGTCTGGGAACAGGGATAATCTTTCTTTGCTGTGTGATATTGCAGGTACTGAGGAAAGGTGTTTTCTGGGTGAGAGAGTGGGTGAAGTACTTTGGGAAGATTCATGATTTAATCCCTTGGGGGAATACAAAAAAATGAGCAGGGAGGAAGCTGTGAAAATGGGGCACATCACTGAGTTAGGAGAAGCCCTAAAGGAGACTCCCTGTGCTCTGGGAAAATGATCCTGCCTTTTCTCAGGCTGCAGTTGCCTCCTTGGCAGGGGAGGACAACCCCTCTGACCTCCCAAGCACAGTCTTTGCCAAGGTCCTGAAAAAACAGCTCTGGGATAAAACATTCCTTGAGGGAGGTTGGCTCAGCAGCTCAGGGTTTTTAGCGTGGATATCTGAACCTGCCTGTGGGATGGGGATCCCAGGTGTGCTGGAGGTGCCCAGGCTCTCTGTGTGCTCCCAGGGCTGGCTTGGCTGGCCAGGAACATGGTGCCAGCAGGAACCACCACCAATTTTATCCACGGATTTGCTGCCCCCTTGTCCAGGAGATGCTCACGGACCAGACAGCTGTAACCACGGAGGGGGCCTGTGCCGAGTGGGAACCTGTGTGTCTGGTGAATACCTGGCTCAGTACTGCTTTGAACCCGTCATTCTCTGCTGCAAAAACCTGTCAGCCACCACCACAGAGAGCTGAAGGTTCCCAAAGGAGCCAGCTGCAGCAGATGGAGAGCTGCAGGCTCCACTGGCATGGCACGAGCAGCTGTTGGGAAGGAGGTTTTGTGGTTTCTGTGACTGTTGCTCCCCTGGGAGAATATGGCTGTGGATTCACTCATGGGCTCCAAACACTTTGGTTTTGCTGTAACTTTTCAGGAAAGGTTGTGACAAGAAGAAACTGGGGCCACCCAAACTATTTGTTGCCCTTTTTGGACCTTTGATTATCTGACATGCACAGGTGAAAAATTGCCTTTCTCCTTACCTGAAACCAATAAACATGAGTTTAACAAAGCAGCAAGGGCCCACCTGTGAATCAGCAACGCTGCCAGTGGTGGGATGCCACTGACCAGGGGTGACCACGGCATTCCTCACCTCCCCAGAACACCAGGGGGTCTCTGTCCCTTTATTTCCCTTCCCAGAGAAAACAGCTGCAATGGGAAAAGTCTCTTTGGTGTCACTTTCGGTGCAAAAGGCAGCTGGTTTGACATAAAGGTAAATGTGGTCTGTGCTTCTCAGGCAAGATCCACCCCCATCCACTTCTTTCCAGGCTGTGCCGGGTTCTCAAGGCAGTCATGGAATCCCAGAATGGTTTGGGTTGGAAGGGACATTAAAGATCACCTCACTGCACCCCCTGCCATGGGCAGGGACACCTTCCACTATCCAAGGTTGCTCCAAGCCCTGTCCAACCTGGCCTTGGACACTTCCAGGAATGGGGCAGTCACAGCTTCCCTGGGCAGCCTGTGCCAGGGCCTCTCTACCCTCACAGAGAACAATTTTTATTTTTTTTTTCCTAAAATCCCAGGTTTACTTGTTTTAAACATGGTGGGGAAGGGATCTGAAAGCTGTGTCCCATTGCCCTGACAGGCTGCCCTCTCCACCCTTGGACTGCATTTCTGGGGCAATTTCTTTCCCTTTTGGTCACCTAGCCCCAAGGAATTCGGTCTCTTTGTCCCTCGCAGCTCTCTTCCTATGAGCTCCCTCAGCCTAAATTAATTTTCTGTCCAAATCCACTCTCAGCCCCTTCTGTGTCTTTTCAACATAAAATTTTGACACTCCCTGGCCTTTGTCAGCTCCTGGGCTCCCTTTCCAGGTAAAATATTTCTCTCTGGGTCAATCATTTCTGTGCAAGCAAGGAAACAATGATGCAATGAGAGAGCTATGCCAACCAGCTGAGGCACTGCTCAGATGGAGCCAGGGGAAAGTCTTCCCTGAGAGATGAAATTCTTGTTCTGATGAATCAAGTGGGAAAATTCCTCGCTGAGCTCAGCAGGGACGGGCTCCACTGCCAGAGGGCTGACAATTCATTCATCCAAGTGTCTCCATTCACTGCTGAGCAGCCCAGTTACTCTCCTCAGGTCATCACTGGGACTCCAACACACACAGGGAGGTGCCAGCGCTCCCCTGGAGATCCCCTGCAGTTGGATGAACCCTCAGGAGAGCCAGATTACCCAGAGCTGGCTGCTGGCTTGGGAACTGATTCTGAAAACTGGGACAGGGCTGAATCCAGAGCCAAAATCCTGCCCCTCTCCAGCCCATCCCTCTGACGCACGCTGATGTACCAGGACAGCACGGGGAGGGGTCTGAGCCAAGGCACCCCTCCAAATCAAACAGTTTATTTCTCACATTCATCCACAGGGTTCATCACTCCTGCCCCTGCTCTGGGAGTGCTCAGCCATCGTGGTTACAGCCTGGTTTCCCAGGAAAGTGAAGAGTGGGCTCTTGCAGCTCACCTTGCATATCTCCCTTGTAGTCACTGGACCTTCTGCCCCTGGTACATTTTGGACCTACTGGCCAGTTCATCAGGAAAGGTGGAAATGCTCAGTTTATAGGGAATGTTGTCCCTCTGGCATTAATGGGCATGCTCACAGTCATGGTCCCACTGTCCCACTGCTTTGTGTTCCCTTGTTTGCTGATCTGGATGGAAATAACATCAAAAAAACAAAACAAAACAAAACAAAACAAAACAACAAACAAACAAACAAAGCACAAAAACCAACCAAACAACCCAAACCACAACCCAACAACAACAAAAGAACAAAATTCCATTATTATTTCTGCCCAATGAGTAAGATGAACTGAATTCCCTTCCAGTCTCACACAGAGGGGGGAGAGAGAAAGCACCAAGGATATGGTGGATGGTGGAGAATGGCACTTCCAGGCCTTATAAAACTGTTTCTTGATGTGGTTTCTTGACCCCTGAACTTGCCTGGGGCAAAGCAAGCAGCTCAGCTCATGGGGAGTTGCTTAAACAGCAGCATGAGCTGCTTTGGTGTATGACAGGGAATGCTGCTCAAATTAGTTAAACCCTGGTTGGAGTATCCTGTAACCCTGGGGAGGAGGAAGAACCATAAAATCATCATAGAATCCCAGGATGGTTTGGGTTGGAAGGGACCTGAAAGATCACCCCGTTCCAACCCCTTGCCCAACCCCCATGGGCAAGTGAAAGCCAAATTAAAAAGAGCATTTTTGTGGGAAATTGTTGATTGAGCTTTGAACTCCAGCTGTCTGTACCTGATAGAGCTCAGAAGGTTACAGATAGAGGTTCTTGATTGAGCTTTGAACTCCAGCTGTCTGTACCTGATAGAGCTCAGAAGGCTACAGATAGGGGTTCTTTGGTACTACCTTAGCAGACCGACACCTAAAGGAGATGCAAAAATCATCTATAAATCTCAGGATGTATATCTGGGACCTCTGCAGCCATGCAGACAGCCAAGATAGAGCTCTACCTTCTTGCCAGGTCCATCAACCAGCACAAGCCTCCTGGATAACTGGGGATTTTAGTCCACCAAAGCGTGGCATGGATTCCCTCTGCAGGATTTGTTTGCTGTTCCCAGGCAACAGGCCAGTGTTTGTTTGGCAAAGAGAGCCAAATCCCCCTCATCTGCCCTAAAAATGTCACTGTGGTGTGCAATCAGGAGCAGGATGGTGTTGGATGGGCTCCTGCTTGGGGAAGCTGAGGTGCCACAGCCATGGGCAGCCCCTTGAGTCCAGGTTGTCTCTTACAGCCCTGGCAACCCCACACAAACCAGTGCAACTCCCTGCATGCCTGGATCTTCCTTCACCCCATGCAGGGGAAAGGGGGACACGTTCCAACATCCCACCTGCTCACCTGGAGCTCTTCCACCTCCTGTGGGGTGAAAGAAATCACCTCAGCACACAGCCCAGCTCCAGGGCGTGCTGGGGAGGTAAAAGAAGTCAGGATTCAGAGGCTGTACCTACACCAGTAAATCAAACCACGTGAGGCTCAGAAGTTAGTGGCTACTCAAAAGTGCTGTTGGAAAATGAACTGTTTTCCACACTGTTCCTTGGCACAGTTTGGAGGTGGGCACATGCCAAGAACGATCCATAATTGACACCTGGATGTGGCCCTGTGCTGGAAAGGAGAAGTTAATTGCACAAAGTGTGCTCTGACCATTTTCTGTGGGGCAAAAATCATCATTTCTGCCCATGTCCAGCTCTGGGGGCTTCAGCTTAAGACAGACATGGACCTGTTGAGGAGACTTCTGAGAAGGCCATGAAGAGTGGTCTGGAACGAGAGCCATGGGGGGTTTCTGAACTAGGGCTGAGCCCAAAGCTGAGCCCACAATCATTTCTTCATGGGTTGAACTGCAGAGCTCTATCAGTGCTTCCTTGTTTGTTTGGCAAAATGCTGTCAGTGGGATTGGGAGTAGGAGGTGGCATCACAAGCTGGCAAAAGGGTTCATTTGCCCAAGGAATTGCTCCTGCTGGCCAAAACTTATCCCAGGATGCATTTAAAAGTCAGCCTGCTCAGGTCCTGCCCTGAAGGCAATGAGGTCAGTGGAAACATCCCTCCCTTTTGGGGCCAGAGAGGAGACACAGATTGATTCAGCTCCTCCCAGCCCCAAAGCCCCAGCACCCAGGAGCTGATTCCTGTGCCACGTGTCTGAGCACAGACCAGCCTTTGTGCATGGTGAGCTCTGAGAAAAGACATCTGCTGGCAGGCTGGGGAGCAGGGGAGGGTGGGAGGCTGCTAAGCCAGCCCCAGCAGGCCCACCAGAGGCTGAGGCCAACACGGCAGTGGGACCACGCCAAAGGCAGCCAGACCAGCTGCTGTACAAGCAGTTGCCCAAGGGACAGAGATTTCCTGCCCCGATTTCTGGAGGAAATCTGTTTTTTGTTGGTACTGTGTAGTCCTGGATTTCTTTCCCAAGGCACGTTCTGCAGCTCAACCCGTGTACCACAGCTGCAGAGCAGGGGTTTGTGGTGGTGTGGAGGATGCAGCCTGGTCCCCACGGAGCCTGCAGCATCCAAACAGCTCCAGGCACAAATCACCCTCTGCAGTGGAGCTGCTCCCACCACAGGAGAGCAGCTGAGCTGGAGACAAACACCTGGAATTTTGCCATCCGTCATTGGGAACGCCGTGGCCACATGGTACCCTGGCACCGTGCTCCACATCCTCTCTGGAGAACACCAAGCCATCTGCACACAAATGTTCAGACTCTGCAGGTCCCACACTCAGAGCAGGACACTCACAGGAACATCCACACACTCCTCCCTGCTTGTAGTGTAGCTCAAGAGCTGCCATCTCCTTTCTGCTGGATAAGCTCTGCCCAAATTCTTTGCTTTGGAAGTTCTTCCCTGTGAGGGTGGGGAGGGTCTGGCACAGGTTTCCTAGAGAAGCTGTGGCTGCCCCTGCATCCCTGGAAGTGTCCAAGGCCAGCCTGGACAGGGCTTGGAGCAACTTGGGATGGTGGGAGGTGTCCCTGCCCATGGCAGGAGGTTGAACTGGATAATCTCTAATGTCCCTTCCAACCCAAACCATTCTATGATTCCATAATTCCATGAAATCCAACTGCATTGTCTCTCACATTGGAGATCCAATCCTCAGAGGCACAGAGTGGGTTATTGTCTTCCCCCACGCAGTGCCAGCAGATAGGGAGAGCACCAACAATTTTCCAGAGGCTCATACACATCCTTGCATCCAGCTCTCCCCCAGGTGGGTTTCCAGATCCTTCTCCCTTCCCAGGATGTGCGTGGTTGGTTTGCAGGACGCCCTGGTTAAGAGCTCAGTGTCCCCTACTCCAAAGTCTGACTGGTGAAGGCCCCTTTATCTGCACTGTTTGGTGAAGGTGATCCTTGTTCTGTTCAAGCAGCCTGAAGGACATTGGGCTTGCATTTCCCAGCACTCCCAGCCTGCAAAGAAAAATCCATCGAGGTGACTTTTGAAGGGAAAAGGGAAGACTTGGTGATGGCCTCCGCTGCATCATCACTGTAAAAAAGACTTCCATAAAGTTTCTATTTCCTCTTCCTCCATTTGTTGTTGACTGGGGGACATTCCTGCTCGTTGTTTGCTTTGTGTTGTTTTCCCAAGTTGAAACACAGGTCTCACCTCTGCTGATTTCCAGGAACTGACCTGGAGAACTGGTACAAACCTGAGAGCCTGCCAGGATCTCTGGGAGACCTGTAATCCACCAGCTTTCCTAATGCCACTGAATACTGCAGGGAGGTATCCCAGCTTTCCCATTGAATAAGTACATAAATGAATAAAATATTAAATTGTAATTTACTCTTGACAGTTGTTAAAAACAAACAAACAAACAAAAACCTTGGCAAGCATCCTCTCTGCAGCCTGAAAGTTGGGAAATTGAAGCAGACCCATAATTTTTTTAAGGATCCCATTATTTTCAAGCCAGCTTTGTGTGTTGGGGAGTGCTGAGGGGGAGATTCTGGAATTTTTCATGTGTGACTGTGTCAGTGCTAAACACAGAGTAAGAGCTGGAAATAAAAAAATCAAAAAAAAAAAAAAAAAAACAAAAAAAAAAAAAAACCAAAACAAAACAACAAAACAACAAAACAAACCAAAAAACAACCCAGCATTCTGATATTGCAAACACTTGTATTGGATTTTAACATCACATGCTTGAGCCTACAAACACAGAGCCAGACTGGGTCAGTTCCAACGTCCTGTCTCCAGCAGCAAGCAGTAGCAGACTCTCCAGTGCTCAGTGTAATTGTCAACAAAATCCTGATTTTTTTTTTCCTCCCTTTTTAGCTTTTTTCCTTCTATTTTTTTCCTTTATTTCCCCTTTATACTTTTTGTCTGTAACACGATGTGACTGAGAGCAGCACACCCTGTGCAACTGTTTGCTGTCGTGTTGAAATGCACCTGAGATTGACAAAGTTCCCTCCACTCCAGGAGAATTACACAACCCCCCTCTGGCCACTATAAATCCAGGATTTCTCTCTTCTTCTTCTCTTTGGGGCCCTTCGCTCCCCCTCGGGGTGGAACCTCCACCCCCACCGAGCCATGCGGGTTCTCCAGCTGCTCTTTGCAGTCCTTGTCCTTCTCCTCCTCCAGGGCGCTCCGGGTAAGGACAAAACTCTCACAGGGCTTCCTGCAGGACTGTGGAGAGAGAAAAGGCAGGCTCCTACTCTGAGGTAGAAGAGGGCTCAAGGCAGGGCTCTCAAGTCAAGGCTGACCTAACTCGTGCTTCCAAGGAAAAAAAATTCTCCACGATGCTCCTGGATGCAGCTGTTCTGAGCTCATAGGTTGTGTATCCCCTCCTCTCTGTGCCTTCAAAACTCACACAGAAATGCTGAGCCTAAGCCAGGAGCCTGAGCTTTGCTCCTGACCAGGATAAATGCCTCATCCTCCACAAAATAAGGAGAATCCCATTAAACTCTCCATGACTGGAATACAGATGTGGCAAATGTAGGAAGATGCAAGTATGACCAGAAGGTTGAGGGAAGTGATTTTTGCCCTCTGATCTGCTCTAGTAAGATCCCACTTGCAGAGCTGCCTCCAGCTTTGGGATCCCCTGCATCAGAAGCTGCTGGAGCAGGTCCAGAGGAGGCCACAGAGATGTTCCAAGGGCTGGAGTCCCTCTGCTCTGGAGCCAGGCTGGGAGAGCTGGGGGTGTTCACCTGGAGAAGAGAAGGATCCAGGGAGACCTCAGAGCCCCTTCCAGGGCCTAAAGGGGCTCCAGGAGAGCTGGAGAGGGACTTGGGACAAGGGCCTGGAGGGACAGGACAAGGGGGAATGGTCTTAAGGTGAAGGAAGGTTGGTGTAAATTAGATATTAGGAAGGCATTCTTGGCTGTGAGGGTGGGGAGGCCCTGGCACAGGTTGCCCAAAAAGGCTGTGGACTCTCCATCCCTGGAAATGTCCAAGGCCATGTTGGGTGGGACTTGGATCAACTGGGGACAGTGGAAAGTGTTCCTGCCCATGGCAGGAGGTTGGAAGTAGATGGTCTTTAACGTCCATTCCAACTGAAACCATTCTGTGTATCTTTGATTCTATAAAATCAAAACCATCTTTCAGGGGGGGAAAGCAGGGGGAAAGGCAGATAATTTACCTTTTTTTTTTGTTTGTTTTCTTCTGAGATTCTGGTTTGATAGAAAAATACTCCTTCTCTGGGCATTTTCGCTGGCTGCTTGTATACATACTTCAGGGATTCAGGTTTCATTCAGGTGTAAGGTCACTATGATGCTAGCAGGACTTTGGTGATATCATGTTCTCAGCAGGCAAACCTGATAGCCAAGAAGAGGAGATTTACTTGCTTAGCCTGTTTATGCTCTCATTTATTTAAGTCCTGGGGACAACGAAGGGAGAAAGAAGGGTTTGCCCACTCCACTGCTGGTGGGCCCTCCAGAATCCCCAAACTTGGTGTTTCTGCTGTGTCTAAAGAGCCCTTTTAATCAAAACAGCAAAATACTTGAAAAACCCAGGCAAACAAAAACCCCAAAAGAGCAAGAAGCCAAAAAATTCAAAATGGAACAATAGGTAAAACCTATTCCAAAAGACACTTCTCCATCTTTTTATGCTGTCCAACCTCACCTAACTCATTTAACCTAGCACAGCCAACCCAAACCTGGCTGTCTCACCCAGGCCAGTCATTAGGAGACTCCCAGTGCTTGCTGGATGGAGAAGCTCCTCCCCAGCACATCTGATCTTCAGCATGGAACCAGCTGGATTTCCCTGTTGCCAACTGAGAACATCCCATTGCTCAGCCACCAACACCAGTGGAGTTCCCAGTAGGTTTCGGGGCTCTGAGTAGGTTCCAGCTCTCCTAACCAGGTCTCCTGTCCTCTTTCCCCAGCAGCCAGAGGCCTTTCAGACAGCCAGCAGTGCAGAAGCAACCGTGGCCACTGCCGGAGGCTCTGCTTCCACATGGAGCGCTGGGAAGGGAGCTGCAGCAACGGCCGCCTGCGCTGCTGCCGGTGACAGCGGCCACACCAGGGTGGTGTGACAGCCCCAGGAGAGCCAGCCCAGTGGTCCTGCAGCCAGAACTGTACACAGAACCCGCCCTCAGACACCCTTGTGCCTCCACTTGTAAATAAAACCATATAAATAGCAATAAACACCAATAAAACCCTCTCGGTTTTCTATTGGTCTGGAGCGCAGCCGTGCTTCCCCCTCAGATGGATCACCCTGCCCAACACTTGGGGGTTGATGGTGCTGGAGGTGCACTGGGGGGTCCAAACCTTCTGCACAAAGCTGGCACATGTGGTAGAGGAGAAAGGGGTGCTCTGCCAAGTGGCAGCAAGAGGGGGATCTGCTGGGCTGGTTCAAGCAACGATGAAGCCTCTCTTTGAAACCTTTCCTTCACCTCTATCTCAGTTACTGCCTTTAACAACCTCAGCTTCTAGCTCTGTTCAGAGGAGGCCGTGGCAGGACTCATCCTCTCAAAGGGGATGGATCCAGGACAGAGATATGATTTTCCCTCCAGAGGTTCCTCTTTCTCTGCCATGGCAACAAGGTGAACCTGGGTGGGTGACTCAGGTCATCCAACCTGATCTCCCTGAAGATGTCCCTGCTCATATACAGGAGTGCTGGACTAAACGACCCTTAAAGCTTCCTTCTTACCCAAACCATTCCATGGTTCTGTGATCCAGCTCTGTGAGGAGGTAAAGGCTGAGAAATCCCCTTGGGGAAAACAATTCAAATTCACCTGGTCTCACAGGGAGTGTGGTGGGTTCTGCACCTGCCCTGCTCCTGCATGGAGGTGAATTCCCAGGTGAAATTTTACTTCCATAAGTTATTCCATACTCTATCCCAGTGTCACCCGAGGGGTATCACTGTCTCTTGTCCTGCATAGGCTGATTTATTGAATAGAATTATGAGAGGGAATGAGCCAAGGCCAAGTTCACTTCCAGCAGCTTCTGACCAGGGGTGAGAGTTGTTGGCTGTTGTTTACTGAAAGAAGGGGAATTGCCCACCATGGTGTGCTCTGGAGCAGGACCCCCTTGGAGGTGGTGAGGTGGAAAGGAGGTGGTGTAGGGAGAGCAGGAATAGAAATGCCTTGGAGCTGTGAGTAGAAAGATGGCTTGAAAGGGTATGAAAATCTCCTCAAGAGAAAAGCTGGAAGCCTTATCTCTGGAAAACACCCAGTGTGGTACTTAGGACATGAAAGAAATGAGGTGGGAATTAAAACCCCCAGCGACACACCTGGCTTCAACCTAAACCCACTCTGCTATCCATCCCAGAGGCACCAGTCTTGCCCTGGAGGAAACCAACAAAACCCAGTGACCCAGCTGTGCCAGCTGACACCTGGTGGAGATCTGACCCATCTCTGGCTGGCCTGTGGGCAGGGAAAGGTCCCCTCACTCCTCCTAGCACCATGGACTGAAGCAATGAAGGACTGCTGGGCTCCATGCTGGGATATCCCATCCTTGCCCGTGTGGCTCTGCAGGCTGCAAACACGGTGGCAAGGCCTCCATGCAGTCCCCTCTCCTGCATGCTTCTCCTCTCCTCTGTTGAGTGACAGTCTGGCTCCTCAGGGACCTCGGAAAGCTCAGCCAGAGGTTAGCAGCCACTGCGGCTCGCATGAGCCATCAGCCCCATCGAGAGATAAGGCTCCCCTTGATAACAGGACCTGCCAGAACCGAGCCTCCAGTTTTTCCACCTTTTTGAAGTCTGGCCGGTGAAGCTTTGCAGAGCTTTGTCTTTTTGCCAAAGTAACCAACTTCCAGCTCCAGCCTTTGCCTTCCCTCCCGCTCCCCGGCCTCCTCCCCCTTGCCTTCCCTCTTTCCTCCTCGCTCCTCCAAGCGCAGCCTCTCCGTGGGGCTGATAGGGATTCTGGGGGGAGGATGGACACGATGAGGGGGTGATGTCATCTGTTTTTGGCCCTTCAGAGGAACGAGGGTCAGAGACGTCTGCCTCTACCCAGCCTGGCGCCGGGAGCAACTGGGAGCCTTCCTCTGGCAGCCGCCCCTGCGCCTTATCAGGGGCAGGATGACATCCCCGGGGCCGGGATGCCGGAGCTCCCAGGGAAAGGAGGTGGGGAGCCCCTGAATGGGATCCCCGCGAGCGGCGTGCATGCCTGGGGGCGCACAGGGGTGTGTCTGTGTGTCCGTGTGTCCGTGTGTCTGTGTGTCTGTGTGTCCGTGTGTCCGTGTGTCTGTGTGTCTGTGTGTCTGTGTGTCCGTGTGTCTGTGTGTCCGTGTGTCTGTGTGTCTGTGTGTCTGTGTGTCCGTGTGTCCGTGCGTCTGTGTGTCCGTGTGTCTGTGTGTCCGTGTGTCTATGTGTCTGTGCGTCTGTGTGTCCGTGTGTCCGTGTGTCTGTGTGTCTGTGTGTCCGTGTGTCTATGTGTCTGTGTGTCTGTGTGTCTGTGTGTCTGTGTGTCTGTGTGTCTGTGTGTCCGTGTGTCTGTGTGTGTGTCCGTGTGTCCGTGTGTCCGTGTGTCTGTGTGTCCGTGTGTCTGTGTGTCTATGTGTCTGTGTGTCCGTGTGTCTGTGTGTCCGTGTGTCTGTGTGTGTGTCTGTGTGTCTGTGTGTCCGTGTGTCCATATGTCCATGTGTCCATGTGTCCGTGTGTCCGTGTGTCTGTGTGTGTGAGCTCGCTGGCAGCAGGGAAATCGCTCCCGGCAGGATGGAGCCGCCTATCAGCTGCCGGAGAAGGGGAAAGCGCCTCTGTGCCAAAACCCAGCCAAGTCAAGGGCGACGCTGTCACCCCAGACCTGCTCCTGGGAGGGTTTGACCTCTCATATCCCAGGCAGGCAACCTGGAAAATCCATCTGGAAAAGGTTAAAAGATGCCCCTTGCCGTCAAAAGAGAAGGTCAGGGCAGATGGAGGGAGATAAATTAATTTGTCCCATACCCAAAGCTCAGGGCGTGGAGTGCTCTCAGACAGAGCTGGGTACAAATTTACCATGGAAATGGTTTGGGGATGGACCATTGTGTCCTCCTCTTGTTTTGGCAGCTTTCTCCAAGGTGGAATGGAAAAGCTTCATTCTTCGTAAAATAGGGAAAATGCTAACACCACCCCTTCTTTTCTCCTTTCCCCCAGAAATGTGGTTTGATCAGAAAAGTGTGAAATATTTTGGGCTAAATAGAGTGAAAACTGAGCTCCCTATCTCCTACAACACAACCCTCAGAAGGGAAAATTCTTGTGGGACATGGGAGCCCAAGGAGAGGGACAGTTCCCTACAGCAATAGTCTTAAACTAAATTTAATTTTGTATTATTTATTAATGTTAGAAAGAATATTCTGCCCCTCCCATTCTGATGGATCATCATGCTCACTTTGGAGACCAGTGCTCTGGAGGGAAAGGGAGATTTTGGGGAAAGCATCTACAGCCTCTGAGGGTTGGGACAGGAATCCAAACAACTGGTAGGTCTTCTTCCAGCTGGAAAATTAATAAAATTGGTTTTCTTTTGCTAGGAATAAATAAGCTTTTCCACAAAAGTAATTCTCAGTTGTTGTAACTGGAGTGAGAAAATAGACACCGAAAAACTAGGAGTGCTATAAAACCAGAGGAAATGGCTTCAAGCTGTGCCAGGGCAGGTTCAGGTTGGACACAGAATCACAGAATTTCTAGGTTGGAAGAGACCTTCAAGATCATCCAGTCCAACCCATGCTCAACTAGACCATGGCACCAAGTGCCACATCCAACCTTTAATCTTTTTTTAAACACATCCAGGGATGGTGACTCCACCACATCCCCAGGCAGGCCATTCCAGTACTTTATCACTCTTTCTGTGACAAACTTTTTCCTAATATCCAACCTGTATTTCCCTTGGTGCTGCTGGAGGCTGTGTCCTCTCATTCTGTCAGTTGTTGCCTGGAGAAAGAGACCAACTCTCACCTGACTACAGCCACCTTTCAGGAGGTTGTAGAGAGTGGTAAGATCACCTCTGAGTCTCCTTTTTTCCAGGCTAAAACACCAGGAGGAATTTCTCCATGGAAAGGGTGGTCAGGGCTGGAAAGGGCTGCCCAGGGCAGTGGTGGAGTCCCCATCTCTGGAGGTATCTAAGAAATGACTGGCAGTGGCACTCAGTTCTCTGGGCTGGTGACAAAGTAGGGATCGGTCACAGGTCGGACTGATGCTCTTGGAGGTCTTTTCCAATCTCAGTGATTGTGTGATTCTGTGTCAAATGAGCCTCTGCCAGCCAGACCCTGGCACTTTTTTTTCCATGAGTAAATTGGTTCGTACATCCTGACAAGGGGACTGGGAAGAAACACAGCCCCTGGCACTGCCCCGTGCTGACCTCTGCTCTCCACATCAGCACCAAAGCCTGGCAGTGGCTCAGCCCCAGCATCTCAGAGGCTGTGTAATAAAGTAAACATTTTTTTCTGGGCATAAATAAATGACTTCACCCTTCTGGCGAGCTGCTGCGGGCTCTTTCAGCAGCTCCACGTGGAAGAATGGCAGCACTGGAGCAGCACATCCCCCTCTCCCCACGGAGGGAGCACTGACTGATGGGGGAGCTCCAAAACAAACACCGTGGTGAGCAGCTGCTGGGCTGCTCCCCAGCACTACAGCAAAACCACCTGAAGCCAAAATCTCGTGGCTCTCAGTTTGGAGATGCCCCAGGGTGGGGTGGAATTTGGGGAATGTGCAGGGGAATGGCACTGCACCCCAAATGAGGAGGGTGGATGAGCCCTTTTCCCTCCCCAGCCTCCTCCCCAGGACCACAGCTTCCTTCCCCAAATCCCACAAGCACTCAGGTCTTCTTCCAGGACTATCCCCCCGTGCTGGGGACGGACACAAAAGCTGTCAGGAGTCTTTATTGTCCAGATCTTTGCGCCGTTATCAGCGACTCCCACACACTGGAAGTGAGATATGTGTGACAACATTTTTTCCATCAGCGAGCTTATCAAGGCTGAGAAGAGTGGAAGGGGTTGGGGTGGGGGGGGTGGGGTGATGGGGAGGGGGAGGAGGAGGAGGGAAGGAGGGGAGATGCATGGGCATGAACGCCCACCCAGCCCATCCTTCTCCCACCCCATGACCCCACATCTATGGAAAGAGGAGAGGAAAAAGAGGGGTTTGGAGCAATGTGTTGTCAAAGCAGTTGTCTCAGACCCAAGGCCTCCTGACCCAGCAGAGCCAGTCCTGAATTCCTTGGGTAAGATCCGAAAACACCCTTCCTGCAAACGCATCTCTTAATCCATAGGGGTGTGTGTACAAATGAGGAGAGCTTCTGCAAGGATGTTGGCTGGGCTAGCAGGACCCCAAGGGGTCTGACCCCTCCTTGGTGTCAGGCAGATCCTTCCCAGGGCAGGGGGAAGCTCCAGCCAGCAGGAAAGACATTAATGTGGAAAATATCTCAGCTGTACCAGACCACAACAGAGCTACTGAGACCCCAGCACTGCATCTGTGGTTGTGAACTGTGTGCTGCATCTCGCTGGGTTTCTGCTCTTGCCACTTTTCTCTACCCAGGTTTGTAGATAGAACCTGAAGCCTGCCCTTCCCAGCCTTCATCTGGAGGACATGGAGGGAGCAGAGGTAGGGAAGGATTCTGTAAGACTGGAAGTTGATCCCCAGCCCGGAGGACCTGATGCCATGGTCCTGAGGCACCAAGAAACAGCAAAGTTTGTGCTGCAGGGGCTGTGGGGAGAAAAGCAAACCTGCAGCTGGGTGATGAGGAGATTTTAGGGAGCTACAAAACTTGGTGATAGAGTGATGGAGCTGGCAGCACTTGCAAGGGCAACATGTCCCAGTGAGGTCTGCAGGACAAGCTAAAAATGTAGATGTGATTTCACAGAATCATAGAATGTTTTGGTTTGGAAGGGACCTGGAAGACCATCTCATTCTACCCCCTTCCATGGGCAGGGACACCTTCCACTATCCCAGGTTGCTCCAAGCCCCATCCAACCTGGCCTTGAACGCTTCCAGGGACAGGAAGTCTACAACTCCCCTGGGCAACCTCATCACCCCTATAATAAAGAATCTCTTCCTAATTCCAAAGGCTCTCCACATTTGCTCTGGAAATCACTATGTTTGTTCCAAGTTCATGCACAGCCTAAGTTTGCCATTAACCCTTTTTCTCCCAAAGGGGTGAAAACACTCCTGCTGGGTGTCTGCTTGGCCCATAGGCCACTTCAAATGAAACACAGTTGCTGGGATGAAAAACACAGAAATTAAACAATCCCTCCCTCCAGGTTGCTGCTGCCCTGGTTTTACTTCAAGGTGAAGAGTCTGGCAGTGCTGTCTTGAGACCATGGGGAGGTGATTGCCCAAAGGAACCAGCTCTGGAAGCAAAGGTGAAGCTGAGGTCCCCTTTGCTGGCATGGGAGCAGCTTTATCTCCCCAAGGAGGACAGTTATGGATTTGCCTGTTAGGATCTGCACCATGAACAGTTAAGGACTTGCATTATGGACTCTCCAGGCTGATGTTTCCAAGGATGAGGCTGGATGACAACACAATCCTTCAATATATGATCCACGGCCCAGGGGCAGCCCTATCTGAGCACCAGACAACTCCTGACACAGAGCACATGGAGGGAAAACACATGGGAGGGGAAAAAAATGTGGATGTTTTGTCTACATTAGCTGTGATTAGTTCTGGTAGCTGGGATGGGGAGGTGGTGGCTGTGCTCCTGTGATTAATGGGAGGTTTCACCATCAGCATCATTGCTCCCAGGCTGCCTATTCCCTCAGGAGCTGCTATCTGCTGGGAGATGCTGCTCTTCCAGCACAGTTCGTTTAGCAGGGTCCCCTGGGGGGTGACAGACTGTGGTGGGTTAAGCACAGGCTGGAAAAGGGGCTTTTGGATTTTGTGAGCTGACACAGTGGGGGATGATCCGAGGTCCTGCTGAGTGTAGGCAGAAGCAATTCTGGCTGGAGTTAATCCAGTTATCAGCCCCCACAACAGCCCTGTCATTCACCAGAGTCACGTGGTGAAACACTGCAAAAATGCCTTCAGGGACGGGAAGTCATCCCACCAGCCATTGTCAGCCACCAGGACAATCCTGAGGGAAAAGTGGATCCCAAAATACGTGCAGAGACTTTCTGTAACTCTGCCATGGGACAGAGATGAGGGGGTTTCTCATGGATGATCTGCAGCAGTGACTCTCTCATCAGCCTTAGACCAAGAAAGGAGGCTTGTGGATGAAGGTGGTGCAAAAGCAGATGGGGACAAGCTTTTTAGCAGAGTCTGCTGTGACAGCACAAGGGGTGATGGTTAAAAACTAAAGGAGAGTCAGTTTTAGATATAAGAAAAAGTTTTTGCAATGCAGGTGGTGAGGCCCTGGAACAGGTTGCTGTGGCTGCCCCATCCCTGGGAGTGTTCAAGGTCAGGTTCTGTTCAAATCAGTTTTTTCAGGCCTGAATGGTTTAGGTTGGGAGAGACCATAAATCTCACCCAGTTCCACCCCCCTTCCATGGGCAGGACACCTTCCACCAGCCCAGGTTGCTCCAAGACCCATCCAGCCTGGCCTTGGACACTTCCAGGGATCCAGGGGCAGCACAGCTTCTCTGGGAAACCTGTGCCAGGGCCTCACCACTTTCACAGCCAAGAATTTTTTCCCGATATCCCATCCATCCCTGCCCTCTGGCAGTGGGAAGCCATTCCCTGTGTCCTGTCCCTCCATCCCTTGTCCCAGGTCCCTCTCCAGCTCTCCTGGAGCCCCTTTAGGCCTTGGAAGGGGCTCTGAGGTCTCCCCAGAGCCTTCTCCAGGTGAACATCCCCAGCTCTCCCAGCCTGGCTCCAGAGCAGAGGGGCTCCAGCCCTTGGAGCCCCTCTGTGGCCTCCTCTGGACTCTCTCCAAAAGGTCTCTTTTGTGCTGATGACCCCGGAGCTGCATTCAATGTCTGCCTCTCACTTCATTCTTTTTATGTTGGAGAGGGAAAGAGGGGCTGCTCCATTCTGTAGCCCATGCACAAACAACTCACCAAGCCCTTCTTTTTTTTCCCTAGTTTCCCTAGGTTGTCCCAGACCACTTTCTCATATCCCATCTCATGTCCAGGATGTGTCACCAGCCACATCCTGGTCAAGTTCCCTGTGTGCTCGTGGTCGTGACTGTGAGGCTGGAATTTCAGTTTCCATCCCCAGCAGTGTCAGTGATGCCTCCTGGATCAGGTCACTGGGATGATTCTGCTCAGGCTCCTCTGCTCACACCCCTTGTCTGGCAGCAGAGCCGGGTGTTCTGCATCCCATCTCATCCCAGGGAACACCAGCACCATGGAGGTCTCCTCAACCTCTTCTGTATCTGAAGGATTGACCTCTCCCTTTCTGGGGTTATCATCTACCAGACCCTCACTGCTGGCAGGCTACCTTGGCAAGACAGGGATAATCCTTCCCATCCAGGAGGGAATTAAATTTGTCTGCACTTTCAAATTAGCCACTCGTTGCTTTTAACGCCGACCAGTGAGCACGGAGCTAAGCGAGCCCTGGGCACAGTTTGGCCACCAGGACATTCCCAGCAGGCTCCTGTAGGGAAGAGGTCCCAGAGAGATGATTCTGAAGCAACACCAGGTTAGGTGTGCCTCCATTGCACCCATCTGTGTTTTGGGCAGGGTTCCTCCACAGCTTATGGCCGTGATCAGGATGGATCTGGATTGAGTTTTTTTCTATGTAAATGTAGAAGAGAGGCAGTGTCTTGGAGTAATGACAAGATTTCCATGTGCCACAAGTGTGGCCTGCTCCAAGGTGAGAGCGTGGAAGTAATCAGTGCCTGAGGGATGAGCAGAAAGTGGTGCTGTCTGCAGAAACCAGCCAGGAAATGCAGTAGTTGTGTTCTGCCACATTAAGATTAAACAGCAGGACACCTGCACAGGGAACCTGAGGCAGGACACACTTGGGATATGGACACAAGCTCCTCTCTCTAGTTTGTTTCTCTCCAGCAGGATCCAAGGGACTGGGTCACACCCAGTCACAGAAACATGGAATCATAGAACCATGTAGTCATGGAACGGGTTGGGTTGGGAGGGACCTTAAAGATGATCTTGTTCCAAACCCCTGCCATGGGCAGGGACACCTTCCACTATCCCAGGCTGCTCAGAGCCCCATCCAGCCTGCAGGACTGTCCCTGTCCCCAGGATTGTCCCTCCTTAGGGACAGCATGCACAAGGCTGGGTCTCACAAACAGGCCACTAACAAATCAATTAGCAATCTTCACAACGGGCTAATTACCATTTCCATGTTCCTGGAGTTTCCCAGCCAGGTATGACCGTGTGGGTGTGTGACAACCCCTGCACACAGACCTGCTGATCATGGCTGTGCTGTGAGCCCGAGGCCCATTTCCCAGCACAATGAGAAGGATATTTCTGGGCTGCTTTCCCTTCAGCAGCTTCCTCTCCCTGCACGACGCCTGCTGTGATCTTCACTTCCCTCTTACCCTCCATCACTCCTCAGTATTCCACTTCCAGGTCCTTTTCCTTATCTGCCGCCACTTTTCCTGTTTTTCTTCCTTGCTCAGCACCCTCCAGCCTGCCCGGCTCCAGGACCATCGGCTCCTGTCCAAGGGCTTCCTCCTCCTCCTCTGGCTGATGTCCTCCCAGAGATAGCCCCGAGCATCCCAGGGGGCCACGGGCATCCCGTGGGGTCCCGTCAGGAGAGGGTGGCGGTGCTGACCCCGCGCCGAAGGAAACGGCGCCGGGAGGAAAGGGCAGCGCTGGGCTCCCAGAATATCTCTGCTCCGGGGTTACCCCAGGGGTGCAGAGATAAGCAGAAAAAGGGGGAAGGAGGAGGAGGTCAGGGCTGTTCAGCCGAGATGTTTGTGTGTCTCCTGGCACAAACAGCAGTCTGGGCTTCCCCAGCAGGCGCCAGCGCCGTTTTTGGGGGGCAATTGTTTGTTCGGCCTCGCTCGCCTTGGAACGTGCAGGTCAGCACCACGGCAGCGAGGGAGATGCTCAAGGCTGTGGGGGGACAATGCTGGGAGAGCCAAGCCCTGTCACAGCAGTTCCCAGGAGAGGATTCCTTCTTTTTGTGGTGTTTGTTGCCTTGGGTGGGCGCCAGTTCAGGGTTAGGACCTCCTGTGCCTGGTGCTGGAAAGACTCAGGGCTATCCCTTACCCCTCAGAGGGGACATGCAGGCACTTGGTGTCACAGCCCATCCCATGGGACAGCTGCCTGCCGTGTGGGGACTTCCATGGGTGATGTCCACCCCTAGTGGGGGAGTCTCAGGAGCTCATGGCCCTTGCATGCACCAGCAGGTAGAGTTTGCCAGGTACAAGTCCTTGGAGAGGCTGCAGATGCTTGGAATATGCAGCAAGGCCCCTTGTGGGAGAGCCCATGGTGTCACCTCAGCCCTAAGACCCTGAGGTCCACCCCAAGGCAGGTGCCATGGGGACTTGGCACAGTGGAGGCTGCATCCAGAAGTCACCACCTCTTTCCCCATGCCAGGAACTTCCTGCAGCCAAGTGATGCCTTGGCAGATAAATAAAAGACCCTGGAAGAGGAATATTGAGGAATAAAGGCGGGTAGGAGGAAAATTAAAATCACAGCTACTCCTTCAGCACAGGCATAGCTGGAGATAATGACATGACATTCCATTCCATTCCATTCCATTCCATTCCATTCCATTCCATTCCATTCCATTCCTTCAAATGATTCATGGTCCCATGACCGTGCACCACGGCTGTGTGTTGGGACATCTGCCACCCTGTTCCCTGGAGAGGAAAGTCACCCCAAAACTAAAAAAAAAAACCCACCCATTCCAATCCAGCTGACTTGTTACCCCATCAGCTGAGAAAAACACCCAGCTGCCAACTTCCCCTCCAAGCCCCAAGACTTCTCCCAAGTCCCAGGACAGCCTAGCTTTACACTGAGGTCTTGGTTTTGGTTTAAACACGCACACGTGACTCTGTTGCAATGAGCACGAAGCTGTCTCAGAGCCAGTTCCCTCCGCTCGTCCCCAGCCAAACCTGCTGCCTTCCTCCTGCTATATTTATTTATCAGAAGGATTTGGCCGGTTGGAAAGTGCTTGGGGAGGCAGCAGGGGTGGAGCCACCTTGGAGATCAGCCATGGGAAAAAAACCTGGAGCCGGCTCAAAAAGCCCATGTGGCTGTTTTGAGATGGTCTCACATCCCCCTCGGGAAAATTCTAGTGTAAACCCGGGAGGCTGCTCTTCAGTTGGTGAATTCCTCATGCTTTACAGATAATTTATAAGTCTTTAGCACCTTTGGGCTTGTCCTTGTGCTGGGGACCTGCTCCCCTCTCAAACCTTCACAATGCTCATCTCCAAACAGAGACTTCCAGAGAGAGATGCTGCTACTTTTTTTTCTACCCAGGAGATGTTCAAATAATTATTTTGGTAACCCTGTCTCTCTGGACCCACAGGGATTGCCACCCTAAACTGGGAATTCTTACAGACACAAGTGAGATTGGTGCATTTGAGAACCTAAAAAACATTTTCACCCTCACACTCTCCTGTAGCAGTGAGACCAGAGGAGGACACACAAAAGCTCTCCCAAACCTCCACACTGAGACAGGACAGTGTTTGCTCCTCACTTTTCTGCATCCCCTGGGACGATCTGTTCTCAGCTGGAAAACTTGCCCGTGCCAGCCTGGAGGCACTCCCTCCAATCCCTGCAGCTGCAGATGTTGAGCAAGCCGTGCAAGAGATTCCTGCCCTACACCACAGCACTGTGGGCTGCTGTTGGGCAACCAGAATTGCAGCAACACAGGATCAAACCTCTTGGATGCAGAGGTTTTGTTGTGCTCAGCTTCCTCCTCATGCCCAGAGCACACAGCCCTGGCATTTCGGGCTCTGGATGTGTTTTGTCTTTCTGTGCTGGGATTCTTCTCTGGGCAGCCTGTGCCAGGGCTTCACCACCCTCACAGGGAACAATTCCTTCCCAACATCCCATCTATCCCTGCCCTCTGGCTGTGGGAAGCCATTCCTTGTGTCTTGTCCCTTCATCCCTTGTCCCAAGTCCCTCTCCAGCTCTCCTGGATCTCCTTTAGGCCCTGGAAGGGGCTCTGAGGTCTCCCTGGATCCTTCTCTTCTCCAGGTGAATACCCCCAGCTCTCCCAGCCTGGATCCAGAGCAGAGGGGCTTCAGAGCTTAAAATGAGATAGGATAAGACAGCCCAGCTCCCTGAGGTATTCAAGATGGCAATTCCCAAACAGACACGGGATAAGGTGATGGAAATCATCCTCCAGGAATGAAACCTATTCAAAGTGACAGGGCCAGGGGCAGATTTCTGCCAGAGAAGTGACAGCAGGAGCTGCCCAGCTCCTCAGTTTTCTGCTCAGCCAAGGAAACAAACCCTCAGCTCCACACATCCCTCTGTAAAACCTTCACGGACCACGAGATGGCATCAAAAACCAGGGCAGCCTGAACCAGACAGGTTTTTCCCTCTGGTCTGGCCTCCTGCGGCAAACCCAGACTTTCTGAGGTCCATCCTGCTGGGATGAAGGTAACAGCACGTCTCTTCTTACAGGGATGTCACCTCTGCCCCAGGAAACTCCCTGTTGGCTCCCTCGTCCTGCGCATTTTTTTCCTGAATAAATTAAACTAAAATTACAATTAAATTCAACGTACTTCCAGTTTCTCCCACATGCCAAACAGGTCCAGGTACCCATCTCACGGGTCCCTTGCTGCTGACTGTCAGAAAACCCTCCCAGCACTTTGCCCTTCCTGCCCCAGCTCCTTAGGAATGATCTCAGTTTCCAGCCCCTCCAGTTCTCCTCCTATTTCCATTTCCCCCCTAGGCTCATGTATAAACAAAGCAGAGAACAGGGGAAAACAGGGTTACCAGGAGAAAATGGGTCCCGAGTGGCCAGTGGCATGTGACAGAGCCTCCCACGTCACCGGGAGCCTGGCACGGGGCCTGATGAGATAACCTTGCACTGGAGCACCAACAACACCCTTTTCCGAAGAGTCTTGGGAGGTTTTCCCTTCCTGCCAGGAGCCAGCAGCTCTTCAGACAGTCAGAGGGTGCCAGCAGCACAACAAAGTCACTGCTGCAGGGCTCTCCACGGGCCAGCACCGTGGCTTTCTGCAGCTGGACTCACTGTAGGATGGAGCCCTCCTGCCTCAGTTTCCCCTCTGCAGAGAGGAAACCGAAAATGGCTCTGCAGAGAAATTGGTCTCTCCCTGAAGCAAAATTCTGCCTGCACCAGACAGTCTCTCCATCCCTGTATCACCTTTCCAAGGCAAAAACAACACAGAACAAATGCCTGGGCCTAAGTAACCCCACACCTAATGGGTGTTTCATGCTGTGAGCAGGAGACATCAAGAGGTGAAGTCACAGAGACAAATGAGAATCTGGGGATCTCTTGGAACAGACAAGGGCAATCACAGCCCCATTCCTTGGGCAGACACACTGGGAAAACACCTTCCCAACTCTGTGTTGGGAAGGCAGACTCAGGTGAGTGTAGGGGCAGCCAGGAGCTCTGATGACCCCCTTGCTCAGGCTCTGATCTGGGCCATGGCCAGTCTCTGAGCCTGCAGAGAAAGGCCAAATTGTGAAACACTCCCTCAAAAAGCTGTGCCCAGGGCTCTCCCAGTAAAGCCAGGATGGCAAAGTTGGCCTGGGTGGAAGAGACTGACACACTGGTCATGCAGAAAACCACAACATGGAACAAGGGTTTTGTTTTTCCTCTGTACAACACCCACAGAAAAGCGCGTTGGATGCAAATTCTCACACATCACTGCCCCCACTCCTCTCTCACTTCTTCTTTTCAGTGGATTTTCTCCTCTGGAGCCAGTTGGGGTTTTTTTTTTTTTTTTGAAGCATAAGGCCCATCCTCATCCTTAGATGACCCCATCCTACAGCTGTCATCTGGGCAGTGGGTGACCACAGAGGGGCACAGAGGGGAAGTCAGGCCCCGCTTTCCGTCACAAGCCAGGATGGATGGACACAGATTGCAGCAGAGTGCCTCAAATCAAAAGCACAACCTCAGCAAAAGTGGAAGGACGAGGTCAGGATCAGGTGACCAGGCAGAGCAGCTGAGTCCTGAGCACTTCCCACCACTCCTGAATTCCCTGGAGGCTGGGGTATGGCAGGAGCAAGAGCAAAGTCAGGCATGTACCACAAAGGGAATAGAGATCACAGTGTCTGCTCCAAAGTGTCTGAACATGCCTGACCCAGCTGGACATGAGCCAGGCATGCCCGGGTGGGCAAGAAGGTCAATGGCACCTGGTCTGTGTGGCCAGCAGGACCAGGGCAGTGCCCATCCCCTGTGCTGGCACTGCTGGGACACCTCCAGTCCTGGGGACAGCTCTGGGCCACCCCTGACAAGAAAGATGTGGAGGGGCTGGAGCGTGTCCAGGGAAGGGAATGGAGCTGGGGAAGGGGCTGGAGCACCAGGACAGGCTGAGGGGGCTCAGCCTGGAGAAAAGGAGGCTCAGGGGGAACTTTCTGGCTCTGTACAACTCCCTGACAGGAGGAGACAGCCAGAGGGACGGGGCTCTGCTCCCAGGGAACAGGGTCAGGACAAGAGAAAATGACATCAAGTTGTACCTGGGACAGGTTTAGATTGGATATTGGGAATAATTTCTTCACCGAAAGGGTTCTCCAGCCCTGGCAAAGGCTGTCCAGGGGAGTGATGGTGTCCCCACACCTGGATGGGTTTAAAAGCCATGTAGATGTGGCACTTGGGGACACTGGGTAGTGGTGGCCTTGGCAGTGCTGGGGGATGGTTGGACTCGATGGTCCCAGAGAGGTTCTCCAAACTAAATTCTTCTATGACACCTTGTATGGAAAGCACATGGCAAAAGTGCCCTGGAGTTAAGGCATTTCCAAAAGGAACATCCTGGACTATCTGGTGCCAGAGCAGCTGCCCTAACCAGCCCCACATCGATGGGGACACAGCTCTGGGGAGCTGCCCCAGCCCCAAAAGACGAGAAACACAATCCCTTGCCAGGGTAGAGAGAGTGTATGGGAGAAGTTCCCACAGATTCAAAAATCTGTCAGAGTCATGGAGGAAAACTCAATTCTGACAAAGTTCCACCTTCGGCTCCAGGGGTGCTGCAGTCAAAAATTACTGGGAGAGTGGGGAGACAGGTATGGCCATGCTGAGCAGTGACATTTACACAGCTCTAAAAGCTCTGTCTCAAGCAAAGCACAGGACAAGTTTGTTTTCTGCCTCTCTGATGTGCCAGATATGAAGAAAAACTTTTCCACCTTTGGATGAGAGCAGCTGGGCATGTCCTTGGGCACAGCTGATCATGTTTGCTTTAAGAATTAGGAGGGGAGACAGCCCAGGAAGATATGATGGGTGGGGCATGGGAAACAAGGAGAGATTCTCCATAAAAATGCATCAAACTATTAATGTTTAATCTAGACAACCAATCTGCCTTAAGCAGGTGCTGAGGATCAATTTTGTCACCCTGCAAAG
This sequence comes from Phylloscopus collybita, assembly GCA_027886175.1. Lineage (NCBI taxonomy): Eukaryota > Metazoa > Chordata > Aves > Passeriformes > Phylloscopidae > Phylloscopus > Phylloscopus collybita. Next base: position 54,614,101 of record JAJNNQ010000026.1, read on the forward strand.
GGACATATCTGTCACAATACGACACGAAAGAAACGACAAAAGAGCGGGGTTTTTTTGTCCAAGACAAAGAAGAGCAGTTTATTTACAGACCTCGACATTTATAGAATTCCAACAGTGACCATGGATTGGAGGAAGAAAATTGTCCTCTCCAATCACACTGGTAAACCCAACAGTCCATGAACACTCTCCTCCTTATAAGAAGAATGTGAACATTAAAAAAAAAAAAAAAAAAAAAAGAAAAAAATCACAGTAATCACAGTTACAATAACAATAGATTGTTTATGTAAAAATCCATGAGAAACTCCATTACAAAAAGCAAATCATCAAAAGGCTTTAGAAAAACAGAGAAGAACGGGGGACACATATCCCGTTTGCAGGAGGGAAGGATATCCCTGTCCTTGCCTGCCCACATCCATCCAGGGGCAGCCAGTTCAGCCCTCGAAGTCTCGCTGCTCGCCCAGATCCGGGCTCGGTGGATCCCGGCGAGGGTGGGAAGGAGCTTTTTTTGCTGATGTCATCTGCTCCCGAGTCACCCCCGGCTGGTCACGGGCTCCTCGTGAGCCAGCCCGGCTGAGTCACCGCGGGGTTGTGCAACCGGAGTTCCCTGTTCGCAGGGATTTTCAGGGAATCGGAGCTCTCTGTTTTGCAAGGATTTGCAGGAGGCAGCGAGGGGGGAGGAGGATTTTGCAGGATCCTCCAGATTTGAGAAAGGTCTTCAGGCTCTTAAGCAGCATCAGCAGCAGAAGGCTAAAGGTGCTGCTGATGGGTGTCCAGGGGGTGTAGGACACCAAACCCCCCTGATGCCTTAACTTATCTCCCATCCACACCAGGAGCACACAGAGCCCCCACCAGCCAGGACAGCCTCTCTTGCTCAACGAGGCAGCAAAGCTCATTTTCTGTCTGGACAGAAAAATCTGGTCAAACAAACCCCGACTTCCACCAGATGAGCCCAAATCCATCAGAATTAGCCAAGAACCCACCCAGGGCATGCTTCAGGGAGCTTTTTAAAGCCACGTGCTGCAGCAGTGACTCTGGCTGACACCGAATCCTTGGAGGGTGAGGAACTGAGCTCAGGATGTCCCAGCCCCCGTGCAGAGGTGAGGATTATGTCGGTGCCCAACCCTTCCAGCAAGGATTTATCAGGCAGTGTTACTGCTTTACAAAATCCTGTTTTGGTTGCCCTGGGGGAGTATTTTACCTTGGCAGCTGATGCAGCCGTGTAATAACCATCATTATGCCCATCAAGGCCTCACAGGTGTTCTGCTGCTGCCAGGGAGAGCGAGTCAGCTGCAGAATCATGTCACAGAGATCTTAGAATCGTAGAGATAGTTGGGTTGGAAGGAACTTTAAAGCTCATCTCATTTCAACCCCCTGCCATCGGGCCAGGGACACCTCCCACTATCCCAGGATGCTCCAAGCCCTGTCCAACCTGGCCTTGGACACCTCCAGGGATGATGCTCAAAGAGGGACACAAAGCCAAGAATAAAAGAACCTCAGAGGCAAATATTGTAACAGCAGTAAAATTATAGTGTTTAAGAGCATCTGAGAAGGATGAATCAGGAAAAATCAGGGTGGATATTCCCCAAAGGAGTTATGGAAGTCTGGCTGGACAGGCTTTGGGTTCAGGGAGGAGCACAGTTCACTCCTACCCCAAGCAAAGCAGAGCTATTTGGTTATTAAATAAACCTGCATTTCATATATTTTTTTGTAAACAATGATGGTTTTAAACCCTAAAGATGAAAAAAGCCATACCTGCATTAATGAAGACAATAGAAAAATCATGGTAGGAGATGAATATACATAGAAACTTTTTTTTTTTTTTTTTCCTAAAACCTGTAGCTGTTGGCCCTGGAGCAGCCTCCTTAAGAGCTGTTTGCTGTTCAGTGTTGAAGTAGGGGCACCATGATTCAATCAACATTGCTTTAACGAGTGATAAGAGAGGTTTGCCCAAGGCCTCCTGACCCATTTCCTTATCTTGTTCCTGTAGTGGTGGATTTTGCTCCAAAGGCCAAAGCCTCAGCAAACACTATTCATTTTTACTGATACACTAAAAAAAAAATACCATGAGAAAAAAGGGGGTTTGTTTCATGCCTGGTTTGGGCACACAGGGGATCTTTTAACTCTCTAGGAAGTCTCAAATGGGGAAGCTCTCCTGACTGCATTCAGCATCATATATAAAAACAACTTATCATTGAACCACAGAATAGTTTGGGGCAGAATGACCTTAAAATTCACCCCATTCCACCCCCTGCCATGGGCAGGGATGCCTTCCACTACCCCAGGTTGCTCCAAGCTCCATCCAGCCTGGCCTTGGACACTTCCAGGGAAGCAACAACTTCTCTGGGCCAGGGTCTCCCCACCCGCACAGGGAACAATTCCCATCATATCCATCGCCCCTTGTCCTGTCCCTCCATCCCTTGTCCCAAGTCTCTCTCCAGCTCTCCTGGAGCCCCTTTAGGCCCTGGAAGGGGCTCTGAGCTCTCCCTGGATCCTTCACTTCTCCAGATGAACCCCCAGCTCTCCCAGCCTGGCTCCAGAGCAGAGGGGCTCCAACCCTTGGAGCATTTTATCTCAAAAGTGGAAAACTTATCTCAAAAATGATCAACTTATCTGAAAAACCAACATGCTTTCAGCCCTAACCAACTGTAGTAGGGGCAGCAACTTTGACACTTTCCCAGAGAGGGCAGAAAGTCAGCAGTCTGTGTAAAGTTTCAGTTCATACTTTTTTTCTTGAAAAAGACACCAAGTATTTGCAGGAAAAGCAGGTGGCTTTTCTCTCCTGAAAAACCCACAGAGGGCACCAGCAGAGGATGGGCTCCCTGGTGATGCAGAGGGAGGCAAAATAGAAGGTGTTTTATGGGACTGCACAGGTTTAAAATCGCTCTTCTGCCACTTCTGGGTGAAAACCTAGCTGGGAATAAGGAGGTGTGGGGAATTCAGAGGGAACTGACCCAACTACTGGGAGAAACCAGTATTAAGTGATGGCCTGGCTGCAGCTCCACATGACTGCAGGCACCGAGGCTTTTGGAGCCGGACTGTACAAAGGGCAGGGAAAAATCCAGGTTATTTCTGCTGTGTTTTGTGTCAACTAAACCTCGCAGACAACGTGGAAAACTGAAATCATCCTTCACAGGGAGAGCGAAGAAACCCCGTGGAGTCAGAGGGAAGTTAGGCAGGCTACAAAGTGATTTTTTAAAAAATATTTTAATTGCTAAAGCACAAATAAAAATATAGCGAAGGGGTGGCTAAATATTACATACAGAGGCATGCAGTGGTCCAAGGGCCATTGCACACAGACCACTGAAGAATAAAAACATTTAAACACATCAAAACCATCTCCAATTTTACTGCGTAAGTACTGGGTTGTGCAGTCAAGTGTACTAAATGTTATTCTGATTTTTGCCACTGCTTCACTAGGAAATCTCCTCAAACCAAAATCAATCTTTAAAATGTCAGTGTGACCAAAAATTGATTCATATAAATGGAACCAGGGGGGAAAAAAAAGAATATGCTCAGTGGTTTCTGATCACTGATTAATTATTTTTGGTTCCAGGCCACATGGTCTTTTCATTTCTGAGAATGGTGGGCAGTATAGGTTTTTCCTCCTCCTCACAGAAAAGTGAGAGAAAATAATAAAAAAAAAAAATATTTTTCTTATTATAGAGAAGCTTTAGTGTCATTGTGGTTTAGAACAGGGCTTGAAACTGGCTCCTGAGATGATTTTTCTGTTCATACTCCTGAAAATTGGCCAAAGTGAGAGGAAAAGAGTCAGCACAGTAACACAGTGAAGTAATTCTGCATTTCCAGATAAAAACTTCAAGGGTTACAGGAGACAGGATAGTGGTGGGGTGCAAGGAGGGTGAAGTAGGAAAATCAGATGGGATAAAGGCAGGCTGGAGGAGGGAAGCAGGAAGATCAAAGAATCCCAGAATGGTTTGGGTGGGAAGGGATTTTAAAGCTCATCCCATTCCACCTCCTGCCATGGGCACCTCCCACCATCCCAGGTTGATCCAACCCCTGTCCAATCTGGCCTTGGACACTTCCAGGGATCCAGGGACAGCCACAACTTCTCTGAGCACCGTGTGTGATGCAGGTGGAGTTGAAAAGGGATGGGTGTGGGATGCAGGTGGGATTTAGGAAGGCTACAGGAAGGTTGGAGGAGGAAAACCAGATGGGAGAGAGGCCAACTGGAGGAGAACAAAGGGACAGAGACAGGATGGAGACAGGATAGCAAAGGGTGGGATACAGGTGGGATTCAGGAAAAATCCAGACAGGTGGCTGGAGGAAAACTTGATGGGATGGAGATAGGATGGAATAAGGAAGCAGGAAGAATGTGGATGGGATTCAGCAGGGATAAAGGTGGGATGCAGATGGGACTGAGGAGGAATGCAGACAGATTGGAAGGTGGAAACGAAAGGGGATGGAGTCGGGCAGGAAGGGAGAAAGGCAGGAGGATGGATGCAGGGTGGGGTGGCGGAGGGTGGAACACCTGTGGGATCGAGGAAGGTCAGAGGCAGGCCGGAGCAGGAATACAGGTGGGCTGGAGGTGGAATTGAGGAAGGATGCAGGCAGGTTGGAGGTATGAAAGCCAGGTGGGATGGAGGTCGGCAGGAGGAGGAGGGATGCGAGCAGGAGCAGGGCTGCAGGCAGCATGAAGGAAGCAGGGGCAGGGGTGACGAGAGAGGCGCGCAGGCAGGAGCGGGGATGGAGGAAGGAGGGAAGCAGCGAGGAGCAGCCCTGGAACCGGGAGCAGGGATGGACGGGGGGGATGGAAGGAGGCAGGGAGGCGGGCTCTGGGGGGAAGCAGCGAGGAGCAGCCCTGGAACCGGGAGCAGGGATGGACGGGGGGGATGGAAGGAGGCAGGGAGGCGGGCTCTGGGGGCGGGCAGCCGGCAGGATGCTGTCACGCCGGGGGCGGGCCGGCCCGGGATGACTCAGCCTCCGGGAGCTGCCCCGGCCGTGGCTACCGAGGGCTGGCGGGGCCGTGGGTGCCGGTGAATCCCCGTGGGTGCCGGTGAGTGCCGGTGGGTGACTCCCGGTGAGTGCCGAGGACGCGCATGAGAAGCGCAGCGGGCGCGGGGACCGGCCCGGGAGGGGATGCTCAGGGACAGGGGACACGGCAGTGGGGCACCCCCTTCCAGGGCCACGGAACACCCGCAGGGACACCAGCAGCAGCAGCAGCAACAGCGTCTCCCGCTTTTTCCAGCGGTGTTTTGGCGAATTTTTTTTTTTTTTTGTGCGTGGCTGGTGCGGGGTGCGGAATGCGGGGTGAGGGAGGGGGATGCAGATTGTTGCGGGGAAAATGAACCCTCAGAACGCATCAAACCTTCAGGAAGGGTCACGGGAGGAGAGAGGAAGCCTTAGGGGTTTTTTTTATGATAGAGACAGGAAAAACACCGCAGCCCTGCTGCCGCCGAGGTCGGTTTGGCACTCTGGGAACATCCCGCGATGCCTGGGTTTGGAGCAGGACCATGGCTTGGGAATGGCGCTGGAGAAGCTGCCATGCATCTCCCTGGCCTGGAATGGATCTCTCATCCCCATATCCCACTCTCCGGGATGCTCTGCAAAGATCCGGCTTCCTTGTGGCATTTCCCCATGGGTTGCAGATGAAGGGATTTCCACATCCCGGGGTGTCTGGGGCTTGTGCAAGACTCTGGTTTATGGATTGGTCTGTAAGAAGAGGGGGGAAAAAAAAAAATCAGTGCAGCTTCATTTGAGAGGAATCTTGTGCTTTCCGTGAATGGAAGCTGCAGAGGTAAGTGCTGCAGCTTCTCTCAAGAGGGAATTATTTTGTCAGATACAGAGCAGCTAGGTCTCATAGGGTGGAAATTAGATGATCTTCAGGATCTCTTCCAACCCAAACCACTCTAGGATTCTGTTATCTGACCTGTGGTAGTGATCTGGCTTTGCCAGAAGGGAGTAAGCTTGGGGAGGAGAACCTTATGGGTTTTTTGTTGGTTTGTTTGATTTTTTTTTTTTTTTTCTTGATGAAAAAAATAATTCAAGCTTTGGTAATGCAGCGAGAGCTGTAATGAAGTCACCAGAGCACGCGGTTTGGTGCTGCCAAGCTCACCTGGTGACGCAGCAGGCTGAGCTGGATCGGGAGCTGGAGCTGAACCCTTCTGGGGTCGCTTTGTTGTGGCTTGGAGTCACAAGCCCTGGCGAGGAGAACAAAGGACAAAGCTCGGCCCAAGGCTGAGGGCTGAGCAGGACACATGATTTGGGCTGTGCCGAGCACCCCTGGCCCTGGAGGGCTGGGGGGTGTTGTAGAAAGGAGAGGGTGGGACAGCTTTCACCGTCCTCAGAGCCTCGGAGAGGGCGTGGATGCCTCTGTCTGTGCCTGCAGGGGGTTGGCCCAGACGGGGCAGGAGCTGCGAGATGCTCCAGGGCCGTGACTTATCTGTGGTCTGACCTGCCCCCACCGAGTCATGTGAGCTGGGCTCGGAATAGCCGGTTTGGGGGTGGGGTTGTTGCTTTTTCTTGGATAAAGTTAAACGAGACTTGGCGGGCTTTGTTTTTGGGGAAGGAGGCCTGGGAGGTGCAAAGGTGAGGGGATTCGCTGCTGTGGGCGCCGTGTGCCTGCCTTGGCTGCTGGGAGGGTGCTGTGGGATCCTGCTGAGGTCTGGAATATCGGGGTTCGACTGCCAGGAGCCCTGCCTGTGGGAAAAGAGGCTCCCAGCTGTGGTCAGGAGGAGCGGAGATGGCTCTTGGGTGGTGTCTCCTCCTTCCCTCCTCCTCTGCGGCAGCACACAGGGCTGTGGGTGGATGCTGCAGCACCAGCACAGCCACAGCTCCTCGGGTGCTCTCCTCCCTGCCGCTCCTGCAGAGCCTTCGGCCTCGCTGCCTCCTCCTCACTGCCTGGAGAAGGGGCTGCGCTCAGCTGCCCCGAATTTCCTCTTTCTAAGCGGCCAGCTGGCTGAATCGTCGGTGTCCTGCCCCGCCCAGGGGCTCAGGTGTGCTGGTGGGTGTTTGTTTCTTGCTCGTCCTTCAAGAAATGGCATCGGCAGATGCTTTGGGTCTCAGAGTATTCTCTGCTCTCGGTCCAGGGGAAGGTGGAGCAACCTGAGGAGCTCCTTGGGAGCCCCCAAACATCCTCCTGCCGCCTGGGGGATTCTGTAGGGTGAAGCTGAGGTGTCCTGAGAAGCCCGACAGCCTTGTTTCTGTTTCCAAGGTGATGGGCTGTGGTGGGATGTGAGCTGTGGATCAACCTTAGCCAGGGTTATCCTGGAGCTGAGGCACTTCTGGGGGTGCAAAGGGAAAGGATCTGCTGGGCTTCCTGGGGAAACTCCTCTGCCCTGCTTGCTGTGCACAGAGAGGGGGCAGATGCTGGGGTGCAGCAGCTGTGGTGCAGTTTTGGTTTTGGGACTGCTGCTCTGGGGTTTAAAGGGCCGTGAGGTTTTATGGGGAGGAGGAGATAGCGGTGCTGGGGGAAGCACCACTGTGATGATAACACTGCCAGGGGAGGCTCTTGCTGCTTGGGTCAGCTGGGACAGGGGGCTGAGGGAGGAAACCAGCAGCTTTTTGTCGCTGTAGGGTCTCTGGGGTTGTTGTGGTTGGGCTGCACGTGGCCCACGGCCGGTGGGAATCCGTCCTGCCAGTCCCGTGCCTGTGTGTCCTATTTATGGACCTGCTGTACACAGGATAAAGCCAGGGAGAAGGGGGGGTTAAGGAGGAAGAAATCCCACGGGGGTGAGGATTTCCACTTCCTTTTCCAGGCAGATCTTGGGATACCTGGTGCCAGCTGAGAGTGTCAGCTCCCACCACCCAAAGCTTCAGGGCCATAGGAGGCCACAAAGAATAATAGAAAGGTTTGGGGTGGAAGGGGTGTTCAAAGGGCATTTAATTCCAGCCTCTCTGCCATGGGCAGGGACATCTTTAACTATATATTTTAACTATACATCAGCTTCTTCAGAGCCCTGTCCAACCTGACACTGAGTGTTTTTTGGGATGCTTCTCCCCCATCTCTTTAGGCAACCTGTTTTAGTGCCTCACCACCCTCACAGGGAAGATTTTCTCCCTAATATCCAATCTATCCCTGCCCTCTGGCAGTGGGAAGCCATTCCCTCTCGTCCTGTCCCTCCATCCCTTGTCCCAAGTTCTTCTCCAGCTCTCTTGAAGCCCCTTTAGGCTCTGGAAGGGGCTCTCAGGTCTCCCTTCACTTCCCCAGACTGGACATCCCCAGCCCTCTCATGATCCATAGGGAGGCTCCGTGCCTACAGGACACTTGGCAAGACTTTGTTTTGTTTTGGGTTTTTTGGGGTGTGGGTTGGTTTTTTTTTTTGGTGTGTTTTTTTTTTTTTTTTTTTTTGGGGGGGGGGGTTGGTTTTTGTTGTTCTGGGTTTGTTGGTTTTTTGGGGTTTTTTTGCCTAAAGAGCCATCTGACTCCCAGCTATTTGCTTTGCTGGGTTTGCTGGCCCTGGGCCATGTCCATGGTGCAGATGCAAAGCAGCAGAGCTGAAACTCTGCCTGTTGGAGGGGAAACTGCTGGGATCTATTTTCAGTTTGGTTTCGGGTTGCCTGGAGAGTGTGGTCTGGTAACCCGAGGCTGGGAGATGTCCCGTGTCTGTCCCTCAAAAGCTGGGTGTGAGCAGCACATCGATGCCTGGCAGGGTGGTTTTCAGCCTGTCAGCAGATTTACAAACATCCTGCTGAGGGAAAAAAAAAAAAAAAAAAAAAAAAAAAAAGAGTGTAATCATGTGACTTCTGGCCTCAAAAACGCCTCCTGCCTTTGCTAAGGGAAAATACCGAGTTGCTTGCAGGAAGTGCAGAGGGGTTTGACATTTGTGTGTGTGTGTGCATTTTTTAAAAAACTTTTTATAGGATTTTTCATTAAAATATGCTTCAGCTCAAGCTGGTTACCTGCAGGCTTCCTGTGGCCTGTTGTGTGCAAAAAGCACAGTTGTATTAAAAGTGTGTATTTACTTTCCTGGGTTTAACCTCCTTCCTGCTGTGTAAGCAGGGGAGCACAGTCAGCGAGTCCTCTGCCTGCAGAAACCCCTAAGCGAGAAAATATACATGAAACCCCTGAAAATATGCATAAAACCCCTTCAAAGAGGTGAGATTTAGGAGTGGGAGGACCCAAGTGCTGCTGAAACTCGGCTGGGTGGTTTCCCTTTGGGCTGAGCGTCCTGCTGAAAGCCCAGAGAATAAGAGGGAACAAACAAATAAATGATGGAAGGAGGAGTGGGCAAGGAGAAAAAAAGCCCCTTTATGCAGCGAGCTGCAGCCGCCTGGGCTCACTGCTGGCAGAAAGTAGGACACTCCTGCTGGGTTTTTTTCTTCTCTGGAAAGGCTAAACTTGGCCGTGAGTGGGTGGCAGCAGCCAGCAGGGAGGTGTGGGACGTCTCCCATCCCCATCCCCTGCTCATCCAGCTCTGCTGCTGTGGGGCTGCCTGTCTGGTTTAAGCCGGGGCTTGCAAAGGTGATTACAACGTTCAGCTGGCTGAGCTGAGCAGGAATTAAAGCCTGAATATCTCTGCCGTGGAGGATCTGAGGCCTTGGAGTGCTCACCAGGCTTGGGGCTCATTGGGGTGGATGTGGGGCTGGTGGGAGGGAGCTGGGAGTGTGAAGAGGAGGAGGAGGAGGGTGCCCTGGTGTGTTTGCAGAGATAAAGGAGCTTGTGGCCTCGTGATGTGTCTGAATCAGGCGTGGGAACAAGTGGCTGCTGGTGCTGGGGGTTAGTTTGAACTAAGTTGGGCAACTGGATGTGAATTAGGTTAAAAGGGAGCAGGGAAACCAGCCCTGGAGTGGCTGTGGGCTGGCTGGTGATTGTGCTCCTGCACAGGAGGCTGTGCTCCTTTCTTTCCTGTTCTTGGATTTCCCCTGCATCTCTGCTCCCCAAACTGGGGCTTTCCCCATACCCTGCACCTCCCCTCCAGAGGGAGGGGAGCAGAGGACAGCAGCCACAGGCAGCTGGGGTGCATGCTGATCCCCCTGGGTATGGACAGGGGGTCACACCTGAGGCTCTGACACCCCCAGGGCTATGGGCTGGCCAAAATGAGGCTCTGAAGTCCAAAACTGTAATTTGGAGTAGTATCTTTAAAGGGAAGAACAGGGCCAGGGCCTATCGAGTCCCACGCCTGAATTTTGTTGTGGAGTTGGGATGTCACTTATTCCTTCTCCTGGTCCTTATTCTCCACTGTTGTGGAAGTAAACACAGGTTCTAATACCCTCCAAATCCCTTGAATCTGCTTCAAAAGGTATTTTCCTGCTGCTGCTGCTAATCCTGCAGTGGTCAACAAACAAGTTTGCCTTGTCTGATTTCTCCTGAGCTGCAGGCGGGGGGTTGTTACTCTGTTCCTGTGTCTCCCTCCTGACCTTTGTGGCACTTGGGGATCTGGAGGGATCTGGTGCAGCCACACGTTATCCTCCCACGTTTGCTGCAGCTGAGCCCACCCTGGGCACGTTTCCAACAGTGCTTCAATCTGGCTGCAGGTGGAGTGTCCTGTTCAGTAGCCAAGATGTGGCCGTCCGTGTCCCTCCTGTGTGTCCTGGTGGCCTTCGCCAACGCTCGCAGCATTCCTTACTTCCCTCCTCTCTCAGATGACCTGGTCAACCACATAAACAAGCTCAACACCACCTGGAAGGTGAGTACTGGGCTGATTTGGGTTTTTCTTTTTGGGGGGGGATGCATTGCTGACAGTCTCCTTGTGGGATTCAGTGGCTGAGCTTTGGGAGTGTCACCATGGTGGTGACATCGATCCAGCCTTGGTCTCAGCTGCCTTTTCCAATGAGGTGGTGCAGTCAGGGCTTCCTGCAGTGAACACAGGAACTGTGGAGCTCCTCTTTGGAGCAGAGCAGGATGAATTTGTGGAATAGGAGCAATGTAAGAGGAGGAAACTCTGCAGGAGGCTGGAGACAAGCGGCGAGTGTCCAGTTCCTGGTGACCTGACCCTCCTTGGCCAGCTTGCTGTGTCCAAAGCCTCCAGCTGGACCTTACTGGTCCTGATGGGCTGATCCTGGGCTGTGTTCTCTGTGTCTGTAGGTGGTTGGCTCTTGGCCCCTGGGCTTTGCAGCAAGTGTCAGGCTCTGGTTGGAATTCAGGGAGCTCTGGAGCACTGGGCTGTGGTCCCAGAGATGCTCTTGGTGGCTCTGGAGAGTCTTGTCCCAATTCTGTGTGTCTCTCCCCAGGCAGGGCACAACTTCCACAATGCTGACATGAGCTACGTGAAGAAGCTCTGTGGCACCTTCCTGGGTGGGCCCAAGCTCCCCGAGAGGTGAGTGCAGGGAGGAGAAGATGAAGCTCCAGTAGAAGTTGTGTGGATCCTTCATGAGCATCTGGGGTGGGTGAGGGGCTCTCCTGGCAGGCTGTGGGCAGCGTTGGAGCAGCCTGGTGGACGCTGTTCATGGAATTAAGCACGGAGCACACGTGAGGGGAAAATCCATCCTGTGCCCTGCCAGATACTCGACCAATTGTTCATTTTGTTATTCTTGAAAATGAACACACCAGAGGAGCTGCTGACCTGGTCTGAGGACAGCACAAGTATTTATGCCCCTTCAGTAAGCAAACAACAGCCTTTCCTCCTCCAGGTCACCTTCAGAGGAGGCTGGGGAGTGCAGTGCACCCAGCTGTGGCTTGCTGGTGTTCCTGAGACAGGATTTCCCTCTCCTCACAGGGTGGATTTTGCTGCAGACGTGGAGCTGCCCGATAACTTCGACTCGCGGACGCAGTGGCCCAACTGTCCCACCATCAGCGAGATAAGAGACCAGGGCTCCTGTGGCTCCTGCTGGGTAAGGACAGGGGAAATTTAATGTTGTGTTCATAAAATTTACTGGGCAAAACCCCTGCCTTTGTATTTGCTGCTGAACCCCCTGCCATGGGCAGGGACACCATCCACAGACCAGGGTGTTCCAAACCCTGTCCAGCCTGGCCTTGGGCACTTCCAGGGGATCCAGGGACAGCCACAGCTTCTCTGGGCAGCCTGTGCCAGGGCCTTACCACCCTCACAGGGAAGAATTCCTTTCCAATATCCCATCCAGCCCTGCTCTCTGGCAGTAGGAAGCCATTCCCTGTGTCTTGTTCCCTCTGTCCCTTGTCCCAAGTCCCTCTCCAGCTCTCCTGGAGCCCCTTTGGGCTCTGGAAGGGACTCTGAGGTCTCCCTGGAGCCATCTCTTCTTCACCTCTTCCAGCCTGGCTCCAGCCCTTGGAACATCTTTGTTGACCTAAGTGAGGGGACACTGTGGGATCCTGCAGTGTATGAGCTCCTGGGTGGCTTCTCCCAGCCAGGCCATGCTTGCTGCACTCATTTCCAGGAGGTTTCCTGGTTTCTCTGCCGTGGCCAGCTCTAATGTGTGTTTTGGGGTTGCCCTCAGGCTTTTGGTGCCGTGGAAGCGATTTCAGACCGGATCTGTGTCCACACCAACGCCAAGGTCAGCGTGGAGGTCTCAGCTGAGGACCTGCTGTCGTGCTGTGGCTTTGAGTGTGGCATGGGGTGAGCTGCTGCTGGTCCTTGTGCCCCTGGAAGGTGGTTGGGAGGAGCAGGGGTAGACCCTGGAGGTGCTAATTGCTTCGTTACTGCCCTAATGAGCATGAAGCTCCTCCAGAGGTTTGTGCTGTGGATGAGGGAGTTAGGTGGGAACATAAAGGTGATTCCAGGGACTGGGACACATCCTGCCCCCAGCACAGTGGGTGGTGATGGCTGCAAGCACATAGTGATGCTCTCCCACACTGAGCTGGCAGCTGCCAAAGCCAAAGGAAGGATCTTTTCAGAATCCCACATCCTTGGTTTCCAGGCACAAACCTTTTGCCTGTGACTTTCCCAGTTGTCGAGCACAGGGCAGGGAGCTGAGTCTCCAAGTCCTGTTTCTCCTGGCAGCAGAAGCTGATCAGGGACATGCTAAGGAGGCACTTTGGGATTTGGAGCCATCAGTGCTCTTACCCCCTTGCCTGAGGAGGCTTTGGTGTCTCAAGGCAGGTCCTGGGGAAGAAAAGAACAGACTTAAAAAAGGTTTAATGTGCCCAGACCTTCCTTTGAACTGTCCCAGGCTGTCTCCATTCCCTTGCCTCCCCCGAAGTGGGATGGCTGGGGCTGGAGCTGGTGCCTCTCCCCCAGGTGCAATGGTGGTTACCCCTCCGGCGCGTGGAGGTACTGGACAGAGAGGGGCCTCGTGTCCGGGGGTCTCTACGACTCCCATGTGGGTAAGTCCTGGCAGACAGCCTTGGGAAAGCGAGGAGGAGCACCTCTGCTTGCTTAAGGTTCATGTTTTTTTGGGATGCTTCTCCCCTGGTCTGCATCCTTGTGGCTGCTCCCTCCTTCAACTCGAGCGCCTCTGCAGTCCCAGCTGGCTGCCCCTGCCCCCATGGCTCCTTCCAGTTATTCCTTTGGGACAAAGGTCCCTGAGCAGCACCCAGAGGCAGGAGGCCCATCTGGGAAGGGAGCCAGGAGCCCTCAACACACCCCCTGAGGCTCCTGTTTCCACAGCAGGAATGAATCAGGCTGTGAATTTTGTGTTGTTACTGGTTTTGAACCAGTTCGCTGCACTTTGGGTGAGGTCAGGAGTCTTCCTGACATGTTTCCCCCTCAAAAAATAACTTCCAGACTGGAACCCTCTGCCTCCCCCTGTCACGACCAGCAGTTGGTTCATGTTTCCACCTTTTCCATCACCATTTGGAGAGGGAGGTGGTGGGGAACACATTGCTCACGGAGGGATTGCCCGTCTGGCAGGGGAAGACCTCCTGCACCCCACTGATTTATGGGGTTCCTGGGGCAGAAAGGAACCCTTCCCTGGGGTGTCTAGTGCCTTCTCCAGTGTGGCTGTTGGGGTCTTTGGGGACAGCCAGTTGATGTCACCTCTGTCCTGGACAGGCTGCCGGCCCTACTCCATCCCACCCTGCGAGCACCACGTCAACGGCACCCGGCCGCCCTGCACCGGGGAGGGCGGGGGCACCCCGAGGTGCAGCCGGCACTGCGAGCCCGGGTACTCGCCCTCGTACAAGGAGGACAAGCACTATGGTAAGGGAGGTGGCCTCCAGAGCTGCTCCTCGTGGCAGCTGGGAGGGGGTTGGCAGGATTGAACCCATTCCTGGTGGATTTTTTTTCCTGTGTTGTGTCCCTGGAGGCTCCATGCTGGTGGTCCTGGAGCAAACCTGAGTGTGGCAGATGCAGTTTGTATTTGCTGAGGCTCAGCTGGGAAGGGGGGAGTGGTGGAACTGGTTTTGAATCCTCATGGGGCACGTGGTTTGCCTGAAGAGTGTGGTGCTGAGCTCCATCTGGTGTCAAAGCCACCTCCAAATCTCCTTGGCAGCAGCCAGCCCTGTACATTTAGGACAATCTGGCTGTTTCTTGGAGGTTTGTCTTCACCTTGAGTCTTTTGGCTTTTAAAAAGGAGAATGTGCAAGGGAAAAATGTCCCTTCCCACTAAAGCTGTCTGGAGTAGATCTTTGGGTACAGAACAGGACTCAGATTAAATAATTCCCTCTGGAAGAGGGGTGGCTGGAGCCCACTTTTCCTGCCTGGCTGTGTCAGTCCCTGTGGAGCTGCTGGGTTAGGGTTTAACCTGAATTGAAGTGCAAGAGGCCTCCTGGCAGGGTCACACTGAGCAGGCTTGGTCGAGCCATCCGGTGTGGCCTGACTGTGCCACCCTAATGGTGGGAATTCTTTTCCTTTTAGGCATCACATCCTACGGAGTCCCTCGCAGTGAGAAGGAAATCATGGCTGAGATCTACAAGAACGGCCCCGTGGAAGGAGCCTTCATTGTCTATGAGGATTTCCTGATGTACAAATCTGGTGAGCAGCAGCAGGGGCTGGGGGAGGGGAGCCTTGTTCCCTGCTTCATCCATAGGGTCCCTCTTTTGTGGGCCTGGTCTGTCTTCTCCAGTTTTGGAGGTCTCAGCCTCACACTTGGGTGTCTGGTGTGGCAAGAACGTGGGCAGATGGCACCTCCTGTGTCCATAGCAAGAGTAATTGGTTCTTGGGACTGGGTCAGAGAAGGATCCCTAATGGGAAGCACCCCATATTCCAGCTGGCAGCAACAGCTCCCATTTTAGGACCTCAAAACTCTTGTTTTGTTTGAGTCCCTTGGGGAATGTCTCTGGGTGTCCTGTGTGCTCAGCTGGTGCTGAGCATCGGTCGCAGAATCATGGAATGGTTTGAGTGGGAAGATAATGATTAAAAAAAGGTCTCATTCCACTCCCTGCCATGGGCAGGGACACTTTCCACTACCCCGGGTTGCTCCAAGCCCTGTCCAGCCTGGCCTTGGACACTTCCAGGGATCCAGGGGAGCCACAGCCTCTCTGGGCACCCTGTGCCAGGGCCTCCCCACCCTCACAGGGAAGGATTTCCTCCTAACACCCAACCTAAATCTCCCATCTTTGAGTTTAAAACCTTTCCCTTCTGTCCTGTCACTGTCTCTCCGTGTCTAATTCCTTCCTCCAGACTCTGCACTAAGTTTCAGCTTCACATTTAACCAAAAACCCCTCCTCAGCCCCTCTAGGGGCTGTGACACTGGGTGGCCCCCGGGCTGTGAGTGCTCTGTGGTGTGGACAAGCAGTGCCTGTTGACATTTTGGGGTGTTTTTTTTTTTTTTTTGCCCTTGCAGGGGTCTACCAGCACGTGTCTGGAGAGCAGGTGGGAGGCCACGCCATCCGCATCCTGGGCTGGGGCGTGGAGAATGACACTCCCTACTGGCTGGTGGCCAACTCCTGGAACACCGACTGGGGGGAGAACGGTGAGAACCAGCAGGAATCCCCGCCCCATTTCCCCACCCCCCTTCCCCTGGGATGGATGGAGAGGGTGACTTTTTTCTTTTTTTCTTTTTTTTTTTTTTTTTTTTTTTTTTTTTGGCTCTTGGTGTTCTCCCAGGCTTCTTCAAAATCCTGCGAGGAGAGGACCACTGTGGCATCGAGTCCGAGGTTGTGGCCGGCATCCCCAGGACAGAGCAGTACTGGAAGAGGATGTAACTCTGATCAAACCACAAATAATCCTGAGTCCCTGATGCTTTTAACTGATAGTGGGTTGGGTGCAGAGACCCCTGCCTTCTAAAAGAGACTCTAGTTCAAGTTACTTTATTAAAGCTTTTTATCTTTTTTTTTCCCATTTTTTGTTCATGGGGTTTTGGTTTTTTTGGGTTTTTTTTTTTTTGGTTTTTGGTTTAGTTTTTGTTTTTTAAATTGTACGGTGGAGCTGGAGGTGGAATTGCTCTCTGCCAACCTTCTGCTTCTGGTGGGTTACAGCAGAACACTGGGGCATTCCCTGCTCAGAGGGCTGCTGGAGAGCTCGCTGGCCTCTTGCAGTTTGGTTGGCCTGGACCCCTTCCAGCTCAGTTTGCTACTGGGAGGGCAGGGAACAGTAGCTTTGTGCTGGGATTAAGGACTTGGTGGGGCAGCAGAGGTGGCTGCTGCTGGAAAGCCATGGCCAGGGGGGATTTGTGCACCCCCAGATGGGTTGATCTGACTGTTAGCACCTGGAACAAGCAGGGAAGAATTTCCTGTGGATGTGTGCCTTGCATTGGCTACAATTAGACCTATTAATGACAAAATACTGATGAGCTTGATGTGGGGTGGCTCTGGCCAGAGCTGCCTGCACCAAGTCCCTCGTGCATTGCCTGCTCTGCTCCATCCTTCTGGCTTTTTAAACCACTTCTTCCTCAACTCTTCACTGGCTTTTTTATCTGCTGTAGTCTGGGGTTACTGATGCTGGGGAAGGGCATGGCTGGAGCTCCACAAGCCTTTGATCAAATATCCTGCAAGCATCTGGGAGGGTGCTGTGAAGAGCAAAGCCTTCTTCCTCTGTAGCTGAGCAGCTTGATGTGTGCAGGTCATGCCTGGGCAAGGGTGCAGCACCCAAATTCGGGGTGCTTTGGGTTTGCAGGTGCTGAATGCTGAGCTGAGGGATGGTTCCCTAGTCTGCTGCAGGGAGCTCAAGTAGATGCTTGGAGATGTCTCACTAACTTGGACATGATTAAAGCTTTTTTTCTTGAGCCACAGGCATTAAGGAAGGTAAAAAACCCTTATTTTTGTTACTGGGGGGAGGTGTAATAGGTTGTGTATAGGAGGAATCATGTGATTTGCCAACACTAATACAGCAAAGAGCTTTTTTTTTTTTTTAATTTTAAAGCACAAAATATGTGAGCTGAGGCTACGGGTCTGAAATATGTGAAGCAGGCTCCCCGTGCACTGTAAAATAGCCCCTTACCTCTGCTTGCTCAGGCACCAGTGAGGCAGAGCTGAGCTGTGCTGTATTTGGCTGGAACACCTGTGCCAATAAATGATTTCTCTGGAGTCTTGGCTCCTGGCTCTTGGTTGCTTCTGCTTGGCTTCTGCCACCTCAGATGGTTGTCTGGAGTGGAAGCCAGGTGAGACCCTTCTGTCTTCAGAGAATGGTTTGGGTTGGAAGGGACCTTAAAGATCATCCAGTTCCACCCCCCTGCCATGGGCAGGGACACCTCCTGCTGTCCCAAGCTGTTCCAAGCCCTGTCCAGCCTGGCCTTGGACACTTCCAGGGATCCAGGGGCAGCCACAGCTTCTCTGGGTACCCTGTGCCAGGGCCTGCCCACCCTCACAGGGAACAATTCCTTCCCAATATCCCATCCATCCCTCCCCTCTGACAGTGGGAAGCCATTCCCTGTGTCCTGTCCCTCCATCCCTTGTCCCAAGTCCCTCTCCAGCTCTCCTGGAGCCCCTTTAGGCTCTGGAAGGGGCTCTGAGGTCTCCCTGGATTCTTCTCCTGGTGAGCACCCTTAGCTCTCCCAGCCTGGCTCCAGGA
This sequence comes from Phylloscopus collybita, assembly GCA_027886175.1. Taxonomy (NCBI): domain Eukaryota; kingdom Metazoa; phylum Chordata; class Aves; order Passeriformes; family Phylloscopidae; genus Phylloscopus; species Phylloscopus collybita. The sequence goes on from JAJNNQ010000026.1 coordinate 54,631,803, forward strand.
ACTCCAGCCCTCAGAGCATCTCCGTGGCCTCCTCTGGTCTCTCTCCAGCAGCTCCATGTCCTTCTGCTGTTGGCCCCAGGGCTGGAGGCAGCTCTGCAGGTGGGGTCTCACCTGAGTGGGGCAGAGGGGCAGAATGCCCTCCCTTGTGCAGGTGTGGTCACTGCCAGCCCTGTCCTGTGGCCCTGCTGGTGACAGCCACCCCTTGGGGTGTGCTGCTGGTGCAAAGGTGCTTCCACCTGGAGCAAAGAGCAGCCAGGACTTGTCCCCAACATCCCTGAGGATGCACCAGGGCCCTGCAGCCCAGGGCTGTGCCACCACTCTTTTCAAGGTGAATTTATGGACCCTCAGCTGTCCTTCTGGTTAAAATTCTTCCTCCAGGACTGGCACATTTTGGGGCTGTACTTCCATACCCAGAGTTGGCACAAAGGGAGCATTGGAATTTCATGAGCTGAAGGTTTGTAACTTGTGGGGAAATTACTGGTCTAAAAGAAATGACAGCTGAAAAAAAAAAAAAAAAAAAGAAAGAAAAAAAGATCCAGCACTTTTTTTTTTTCTCAAAGAAAACTTTTAATTTCAACAAGACGGGAAGCTGCACAAAGAGAGCTACCACGAGTTTCTTTAGAACAACAGCTTAAAACTATCTACACCAGGAACTGTGGAGTAGGGGTTCTCCTTCTGAGTAACAGCCTGGCCACAGGGGCTTGGCCTTGCAAAGGCCACCACCCTGCACCTGGTAGCTCTGTCCTGGAGCAGGACATGGGCTCTCCTTCCCTTCACAACAGCAAAGCAGCATTTGAAGGGGGTGGGTAGGGACCTTGAAAACAACAATCCACCCCAGGAGAACAGGACTTGCCTTTAGGGTGTTGTTTCCTCTTGTAAGTCCAGCCTTATGTGTTTGAAGACAGCAGTGGGAGCCTCTTGCAGCTCACACATCAGTTTGACCCAAAGCCAGAGTGGGCCAGGGAAACCTGCCCTGGTCACCCCCTCGGTGGCTCCAGCCTTCCCAGCTCAGGGCAGGGATCACTCCTGCCTTCCAGGGAGATCAGTGTCCCCCTAAAAAAGCATCCCAGGGGGGACAGCAGGGTGCAAACTCACTCCCCTGCCTTGCTCTGCCAGGACCACCCATCCCCTGGGGCTGAGTCAGTGCAGAGCCCAGAGCCTGCTGTGGAGTCAGGCTTGGGGTTATGAGCTCAGGGCTGTGCTGGCAGCTCCATTCCCATTTTAACCACCTCCACCTGCTGAAACAAGAGCTGTGTCACTACAGGGGCTATCTGTCCCCAGGCAGGGAGCTGCACAGCTGCCTTTCAGCAGGGGGCACATTCAGGTGGGCAGAGTACCTCACCTCCCATATATTTAACATTAAAAGGGCTCATTTCAGCATCCTTCAGCACAACAGAAATGTGACTGTGACCTCTGATTGTTTCCAGGCTGCAGGATGTCAATCACTGAGGGCCAGAAAGTGGCCAGACCTTTTTCCTTGGATAAGGAAGCACATTCCTCTCCCAGCTGAAGCAGCATCCTTCCAGCCGGGAGCAGGCACCAGAGGTGAGGGAGAAGTGGCTGCCTAAGAAAGGGAGGCAAAACCCTCAGGGTTTTGCTCAGCTCTGAGCTGGAAAGATGCCTCAAATCTCAAGGAAGAAAAGAAACAACTGGAGTTTCTATTTCAAACCATCCTAATGGAAAAAAACCCCAAAAAATAAAACAAACCAACACAACAAAAACCAACAACAACCCAAAATATTCAGGTAAACAGGAAAAAAGGGGGGAAAAAAAAATACTCAACCCCAAACACGAAGACTCCAATCAGCATTTGCAGCCATCCAAGCAGGCAGCAAGGGTGGTGAGGATGGAGCCCAGCAGTGCCACACTGTCACCCCGGGGCTGCAGCTCGCCAGTGTCCCATCCTTGTCACCGTCCCAGGGCTGGGCCACCCCCAGGGCAGGGGACGAGGAGCCTCCTGTCCCCGCTGCCCACCTGCCACCGCTTGTCCCCACAACCCGGCCACTGCCCTTCAGTTGTCTCCTCCCTGCACGTACTCCTCGGTGGCCTTGGAGAGGGTGCTGAGGTACTGCCAGCTGAGGGCTGCCAGCAGCATGGCACAGGACAGGTAGATGGGGGAGTAGTGGTGGCGGGAGGCCATGGGGCTGCCGGGCAGGCTGACGGCGCGGATGGAGGCGATGACCTGCTGCGTCTTGTTGGACGAGGGGTCCGTGCTCGGGATCTTCTGGTAGATCTGAAGGAGCAGGGAGAGGAGGAGTTACGGCCCCCACGGGAGGCTCAGGAGGAAAACGGGACGAGGTTGAAGCTTTAAGGGCCAAGAGGGACTGTGGTGGTGGAGTGCCATGAAGCAAGGGACAACGGGATGGGTGCAGGGGCCATCTGCCTTGGGAAGTGCACTGTGGTGATTCATTTTTCCTGAAGGGTTCTGTTCTCCTCCAAAACGTGTGGTTCGTTACTAAGTTGTTGTAAACCGCCCCCTAAGTTGCCATTCCTTGTAACCCAATTGTTACCCAACCCCTCCTACCCTGAGTATCCCAGCCTTGGGTCTGCCCCCTTGCTGGGAAGCCCTTTTAAGCTGAGATACACAAAGGAGAGGGTCTCTTGCCTCTTGCTCTCTCTCAGCCTCTCTCTGGGTATCTTGCTCTTGCCCCCTCTCCCTCTTGCTCCCTCCCTCCCCCTCTCTCCCTTTTCCCCCCATCTCTCCCTCTCCCTCTCTCCTGTGGGAGCCATGCTGCTCCCCCCCCTGTGTGGGACTCCCAAATAAACCCTGTCCAATCAACACCCTCGGGAGCCGTGTCCTGCCTTGCCTGCCTGTGTGCTGCCATCAGCTGCCACATGCTGCCAAGAGAATCCTCCCTGAAAGCTCTGGCAGGGCTCCTGTACCTCACCTCCCTTCCTGGCCCCAGAGAGAGTGGTTGCCGGTTCTCCTGCACCAACAGGAGGCTCTGGAGGAAAACGGGATGAGGTTGAACCTTTAAGGGCCAAGAGGGACCTTGGTGGTGGAGTGCCAGGAAGCAAGGGACAACGGGATGGGTGCAGGGGCCAGCTCCCTTGGGAAGTGCACTAAGGCAAGCTGCCTCTTGAGGGCAGCCCACGATGGGACACGGACCACACAGCCTTGGACACTATCCCTCAATCCCCAGCGGTGTAACTGGGACCAGTGGCAGTACTGGGATCAGGGGTTCTCACCCTGCAATCCTCACTCACTGTACAGCCCACCTCAAACCAGTGGGGGAACATTCCTGCCTGGAAACAGCCCCACCCTCACCTGGTTCTGTGGCATTTGAGGTTCTTTTCTCATGTGATACTCGTCTGCAGGAGTCTGAGCAAGGTGGGCACAAGCAGAGCCCCTCCCCTGGGTTAAAGCCCTGCAGTGTCACTGTCCCTTGCCATGGGATTGGCCAGTTCACAGGGGCAGCTCTAATAACCCATGGTTTGGGGTCTCCCTGATGCAGAAGTGAAGTCTTTTCACTTAACAGCCCTCACTGGAATTGGGGTTTGGGGAGGGGGGTGCTTTTTTCCCATGAAACCACCCACCAGTTGACTCTCCACGTGAACTTCTTAATCTCCACAGGACCCTGAAGTCAGGAGGAAGTCATAAGGTCCCTCCTGAAACTCCTTGTCTCCAGGCTGAGCTCCTATCCAGCTCCCTCAGCCACTCCTGCTGCTCCAGCCCCTTCCCCAGCTCCGTTCCCTTCTCTGGACACGCTCCAGCCCCGCAATGTCTTTTGTGTTATGAGTGACCCAGAACTGACCCCAGAACCGGGTCAAGGGGATGGGCACTGCCCTGGTCCTGCTGGACACACTATGCTGCTCCAGGCCAGGATGCCACTGGCCCCAGTCCCTGCTTCTCAACACAGACCAAGAGTATGTTCAAGCAAACACATCAAGCACAGTTTGGCCAAAAACCACATCAGGGCCACCACTCCCCACCACCACTGAGCCAAGGATAAAACGAACAGATCCCCGTGTACTCCCAATTCCACCCCAAGAACAGGGACAGGAAAAGCCAGAAATGACTCAAAGCAAACTGCTGAGCCTACCTCCTCCACATACTGGTACATGATGGCTTTGACAGCCTGTATGTTCGTGGCGTCCATCATGAGGGTGACGGCCTGGCCCTTGCGGATCTTCACCACCCCCCTGAACACCTGCTGGTTGTTGTAGCAGGCAGCCAGCGTGGCAATGGCCATCACCTGAAGAGAGACAGCAAGAGCCTTCACTGCACTGCAAGGAGCTGGCCAAGGGATCACCTTGTCCACAGTGACATCCATGGAGAGGAACCAAAATCTCAACAACAGCAGAAACGGCAGGAACCAAGAAATAAGCAAAAAAAGCCAACGACACAGAACCTCCTCCAAACTCCAATTCCTCACCAGCTGGGCTGCAGAGGATGAGGAACCACTTGGAAGCTCAGCTCACCTGGGGGATAGCGCAGAAGTTGAAGACACTTTGGTTTTTGAGGCGGGACAGGTAGGTGAGGACGTCGGGGACGTGGTGGAGGGCGTTGGTGATGAGCTCGTTGAGGCACTGCACGGCCACGTCGATGTTCTCTGGCTTGGCAAGGTCCGAGAGCTTCTTGGCATATCTGCTCCAAACCTGAGCACCAAGAGAAGTGTTCATGAGTTGGAGGGTGCATTGATGTCATCAGAGAGACTCCAGGTCTGGGAGAGCAACAAGAACCACCAAGATCCCCCACAGAACAGCCCTGGAGCATCACTGGGGTAAAGAAAAGCAGGAAGGGCAGGCAGTGGGGACGTGACAGTGGCCTTGGTACACAAAGAGATGGTAAAGCAGGAGGGTGCAACTCATCTCCACATCTTTCCTAGGGAGGCCAAGGAAAAGGTGAGTCACAGATCAAGAAATGCCCTGTGAGACAGCTGAGCCACATGGAAAAGGGGGAGAAAAAATTTTGGACATCATGTCAGGCACAGGCAGAGCTGATCCTGCTTTTGGGAGCAGACCAGGTACCCTCCTGGGATCTCAGCCAGTCTTATCCTCCTTCATTCCTAGAGAAAACCTAGCAGAGAGGAGAAAAAGCTGACTCAGTAGTTCTTGGCAGTGTGTGGTGACATCACCTTGTCCCCACATCTGCACCCAGAGAGCTGCAGACAGATGTCAGCCAGCTGTCATCAGAACTGTTGTTACCAAGAAGATGTAGAGCCAACAGCAGCGATTTTATGAGGCTTTTCCTCACCTCTCTGGGCCAGAATTCCCTTCCCTCCAGCTGGTCCTCCAGATAGTCCCGGATGATGTTGGTTTTCTGTAGGAAGAGGCCCATGGAGTTTGCCAGATCTGTGTCCTGCCCCACGATGGAATCTTCCAGCTCTGATGCAGAGAAGAGACGGGAAAGGCCAATCCCCACCAGCCCAGCAACGTAGTGACAGTACTGCCAAGGAGGAGCCAAGTTAGGAAAGGGAGGGAAAAAAAGAACAAGATAAAAGGAGCAGTTACAAAAAGCTGCCTGTTTGCCAGGTGAGTTTTGCAAAAAGCAATTGACAGTTCATTTGATGCAATTTCTCATGGCCCTCCCCAGGATGTCTCAGCTTTCCCCGTTTGTTTTTGGGAAAACAAACACCTTTTCCCAAACAGGGATGCTCTGTCTCCTCCTTCCATAGAGACAAGGTGGACTCTACCTGGAAGTGCTCAAAAAACCTGTGGATGGTTGGGAACATGGTTCTGTGGTGGCCTTGGCAGTGCTGGTGGAATGGCTGGACTTGAAGATCTTAGAGGGCTTTTCCAACCTTAACTCCATGACCCTACTCACGCTCAGTCCATTCCTCTGTCTGGGCTGACTCACCTTATCCCACTCAAGCTGAGAATCCACCTTTTTCTCCAGGAACTCTGCCATCCCAACACCCATCTTGTGGCAAATATCCGAAATCACATCCTGGTAGACCTTGGACAGGTTTCTGAACTCCATGGAGATCTGTGGTATGGTAAAAACAGAAAGCCGGTGTTCAGGAAGAAAAAAAAAGCAGCAGAGCTCAACATTTATTAAGAAATCAGAAAAATACTGTTTACCAGGCTCTAATCCTGCCCTGCTGGAGATCTGGGACAACTCCCCCAACCTGAGCTGTTTCAAGGTCCTTGGAGCTCAGGCTCAGCCTGTTCCCAGTCTAAACGGGATGGTCTCTGGCAGGAGATCAAACACAGCAAAATCTTTGGGAAGGCTCTGTGGCCTTGGACTGGTATCATCTGGGAGCTGCAGGACAAAACTGACTGCACTTGGTACACAGAGCTGTTTTCCTCTGTAATTTGAGAGCATTCCATCACACCGGCCAGGGGAAAAAAGACCCGTGGGAGGTTTCTGGCGCTCTGTTCTCCCCAGCCCTCTCCAGCTCTGGCTTCCCAGGGCACATTTGGCATAACTGGGAAGGTATCAAGCAGTGAGGGAAGTGTGAAATCCTACTGCATGTCCCGTAACGTGATCATGGAATCACAGAGTGGGTTGGGTTGGAAGAGACCTAGAAGATCTTCTAGTTCCACCCCCCCCTGCTATGGGCAGGGATACCTGCAGTGTCTCAATTCCTCTCACACACACACAAAAATATATTAAAAAGTGCAGTCTCCCTTTCCCAAAAGTGTGGAGCATCACGCTTTACTGTGCTAAGCTTCATTTTCAGTGGGTGACTGCAGCCAGCCCAGGGTTTTTGTGCAATACGGGCTTGTCTGTAAAATAAATGTATCCATTCTGCTTCTGTCTCTGTGTACAGAGAAGAGCACAGCCTGCAAATGCATCTCTAGGAAATATTATTAGAAGGTTTTGTTTTTTTTTTACTATAAGGGTGGTGAGGCGCTGCCAGAGGATGCCCAGAGAAGCTGTGAATGCCCCCCAGAAAATTCAGGGTCAGGCTGGACAGAGCTTGGAGCAACCTGGTGAAGTGGAAGGTGTCCCTGCCATGGCAGGGGATGGAATGGGATGAGCTCTATGATCCCTCCCAATCCAACAGTTCCATGGTTCTACAATTCTAGGATTATTAATATCATACCTGAGCACGGGTTGCCTCAAACAAATAACATGTACACCAAGAGAGAACAGCAAAGTGCCACAAATTCCTTCCCAAAAGCTCCTCTAAAGCCACTGCCATGCCTACTATATCCCTACACACCCAGAATTCCAACACAGACATCCCCTATAACATTCCACCCCAAAGCTGAGCATCCAGACTCACAACACACCTCAGTTCTCCAAACAACTACCCCATTCCCACTGCTAAAGAAAGCCTGAAAAGGGCAGAATAAATGAAAAATGGTAAAACTTGAACAAAACAGAAACATCCTCAGAAAATGAGATGCTCCTCACCAGAACTATTATATTTGTTCTTAAACAGAGTGAAGAAAAAAAACCCTAAAAACCAACTCAATAATAAAAAAAATCAATGCAATATTGTTACTAATAACAGTGAGAGTGCTTTTTGTCTTGTATCACGGAATTCTGGAATGGTTTGGGTGGGAAGGGACCTTAAAGCTCATCCCATTCCACCCTCTGCCATGGGCAGGGACACCTCCCACTGTGCACACAGGCAATGCACTGTGTTGGGTAACAACCCCAAATCTCCCTCCACAAGACCATGGTCATCTCCTCTTCCAGCAGAGGAGGCAAAAAGGAGGAGGCACATTCCAGGGCTGGCACTTTTCCACAGCCAGATCCCCTCTGGCTCACAGCATTGCAGTGTTTGGGTTTCTCACCCCACAGGAAGGTGATGGAGCCCTTGGGAAGTTCCGTGGGACTGAACAACCTCTGCAGGCACCACATGGAGACAACCAGGCACAACAAGGAGCAAGGAGGAGGCTGCCTTACCGTTGGGAAGTCTTCCAGCACCTGCCTGTCCTTCTCCTTGCTCTCTGTGTACTTCCAGTCTGGCTGGTAGAGATGGGAGTGGAACTCGTGTAGCATCGGGACCTTGACATCCAAGGGGATGCTCATGTCATCCTCTACAGTGTCCAGGGCACGGAGAACTAGGTAGAATATGCACACTGCATGTCTGGGAGGGGAGAGAAAACAGTAATCCCTTACTTGGGAGTGCCTACGAGGCAGGACAAACAGCTGGGACTCACCACAGAGCCTTCAGCAGAGGCACCTGGAGCTCAGCGTGTCCCACACTGGCACTGCCAGGCCCTTGGTGCCTTTGGAAGACACCAGCCAGGTTAGGAAACCCAGGATTTTCCCTCATGAGGAGAACTGCAGCATGATATTGAGCTTTCTAAGATGTGTACCAGGGCAGGGTCAGGCCTGTGAGCCCCCTGAGTAAGGAAGATCCAACCCTGCAAGCAGCTCACCTGGACCCAGAGGACAGAGCCCGGGGTCAGCTTATTGGGAAAAGCAAATGTAAAATAGGGAAGGGGGGAAAAAAACAAGTGTGTTTTCCCCATCACTCCCCCTTCTCTGCACGCCTTTTACCCTGTTGGGGGGGAATAAAGGGGTCACACTGCAACAAGAACATTAGGACTGGCAGAAAGAGCCAAAAATCACCCTGTATTTTATATTTCCAGGAACAGGACACTGGAGGCAGCCCATCTGTCCCAGCATCCCAGCAGGAAGCTGCTGGAGAGCCACCTCCACTACTGCTCCCACCATCCCTGCCTTCCCTATTCCTGCCTCTACCATCCCTGCTTCATTCCCCATCCCTGCCTCCACATTTCTGCAGCTGAAACAAAAAAAAAAAAAAAAAAAAACCAACCAACCAACCAACCAAACAAAAAACCACAAAAAAAACCAAACCAAAAACAAGTCCTGATGGCAAGAAATGCTGTTTGCAACTCCAGGATTTAAATGCTGTTTGCAACTCCAGGATTTATATAAACTAATCCCCAGATCCATGAGCACAGGGATATATGCCAAGGAGATGAGGCATTTATTAATGGTTTAATAAATGGAAAGTAGCTTGGTCTGCTTAAATGCTAATTACCAGGTGACAGTGCTGTACTCCTGGAATGACAACGTGCAAGCAGTGATTAAGCATTCAGGGAAAACCGACTTGCTCTTAGATCCAATACTGTTAAATTTGGCTTTTTTTCCTTGGTTAGAAGGGTATTTAACAGCTCTGTCAAACCACATGAGCAGCTCTCTCGTGCTCCTGCTCCTTTGTGTGACTGAGTTTTTCCATTCCAGCCGGGCTGCAAATGTTCATCCCACAGGATGCAAGTGCCCAAGGCTCCAACCCGCTTCCAGGAGCCACCAAGAAAGGCAGAGCAGAACCTGGAATGCCATCCCAGAGGCACCTCTCACAGGGGCATCATGCCCAGGGAAGAGCCAGCAGTAATTCCAGAACCCAGCACAGTTAAAGCACTTAATTAACCCCAGTTCTGCATCCAGAACTTGCTTGCCTCCCTAATTTCCATCACATACTGAATTTAGAATCCTTGGCAATTTTAGCAAATCAAAGGAAGAAATTTTTTGCTGTGAGGAATTCTTTGCTGTGCCATAGGTTGTCCAGGGATGTGGTGGATGCCCCATCCCTGGAAACATTCAAGGCCAGGCTGGACAGGGCACAAATGGAAGCACCCACCTGCAAAGAATAGGTGGTGGATCTTCCAGAGCTCAAGCTCCAGGCCTGTCCTGAGTGCAGCTCCCTCCTGCTCAGGTAAGGAGGTCTCCTTTCTCCTTGCCAGGACATGCAGCCTGTGCTGAACCTTCAGGAACAGATCCTGAAGAGTTCCAGAGACAGGCAGGATCACAGAACTGGCAGCAGAGAGGCAGGAGCATCCCTCTTCTCCTCTCCTTCACCAGGAGAGGAGCTATGAGCTTGGATCATAACTCCTTTCCACCAGCAGCAGTTATGATGCTGTTGGCTCAGCCCTGGATGAAACTGCAGTTTTGAGCCTCCCACCTTGCCAGAAAACACCCTAACGACGGAGCAATGAGCTGGACAGGGCTCTGGCCAGCAAATCAGGTGGTTTATGGGGCCAAAAAAAACCAAGCAAGGAGGAATCAGATATTTCAGCTCAAGTACCAACACCCTGTCTGGCCAGGGAAGCACTGCTCCAAGCACCCCTCCAGAAGTTCCCTGTTTTCCAGCAGCCCTTCTGGGATGCCTGTCTGTAACCACAGGGGCTCTCTGATGAACTCTCTGACGGGGTCAACATCAATGCAAGCCCTTTTCTGATCCAGTAAAATTAATTCCTTCTGTAAGGCTGCGGCTCTGCCTGTTTCTCTATCCTCCCTGTTTTGTATTTCCCTTGTTTGTCCCTAAATTCTCCAGTGGAGCTCCTGGGCTTTGAAAATGAGTCTCTCCTGACCCACTGCTGAGCCAGCTGTAATCCAACCACCATCCCTGCCCAACCGTGGGTTGCAAAGATCAGGCAAGAGCATTTTTAGGATGCCAGGCAGAAGTTTCTGTGCCCTGAAGGGTGATCCTGATCCCAGCAGGCTGCAGGACAAGGATTAAGGGACAAAAAAGACAGACAAAGAAAACTGCAGGAAGTTTGAGGTGAACACAGGGCAGACACATTGCTAACAGGTTTCACAGTGTTTTCTTTTTTTTTTTTTTTTTCTTAATTCCTGCACAGAAAAAGCATGGAAAATAAAAAGCTTAATTCTTGGCCCTACTTGTACTTTTCCACACAATTCCAGCCAAACCACTGAACTTCTCTGCCCGTCCTGTCCACCAGGCTGCAAACACCATTTCATAAACACCGGACACAGCTATGGGGCACCATCCAAAATGCCAAACCAAGCCTCAGAAACCCCATAGATCACCCAGTGTTTGGGGTGGTGCCTGCAACTGCCCAGCAGAGCCATCAGATGTGTCTGGAACAACTTCCAGAACCCCTAAATTTGATCATCAGCCCATCTTGGGATTAACTGGGCATTTAAAAACTGAGATCAGTAATTGTCAAATGAATATAAGGAATCATATGGAGAATAATTCCATGGCAAAATGCCCCCTGGCCAACTGAGCTTTACATCCTCTGTTACTATTCCTACCTGAAGCTTTTCTGCACAGGGCAGCAAAATCTGCACAGCAACAAACGAGCGTGCAACAAACCAACTGTGACAACTGCGCAGGTTTTGAGGCAGCTGCTTCCAAAAACACCTCCCAGGCAAGGCCCAGACCCTTGGTCAGCCCCAGGTTTTTCCTCACCTCCTCCCTCCAGCCTTTGTCCAGCGCCAGCCTTGGCACCACCGGGACACGTTCCCAGGGTGTCACACACAGCACACTGCCAGGCCCTGTGTTTAACAGCCTGCTGGCCAGGAGGCTCAGCCCAGAGACCCAGTTTGGGAGGAGGATGTGGTGCAGAGGGGGGATGTGTTTCAGCCAGCTGGGACGTGAAAAGCCCCACGTCCTGCTGCACGGGGTGGGGCTGAGCGAAGTGAGCCCAGCCAGCTCCTGATGGGAGAGGGAGCATGTCCCGACAGCTCCACAAGAGAAAAATGGTGTTTGGGGGTACTGCATGGGCCCAGCTCTGGTACTGGCGGGCATCACACCCACCAACCCCTGGGGAGACCTGAAACTGGGGGGTCACTGCACCCACTAAATCCCCAGGGATCCCCAGTATTGGGGTGGCATTGTACCCATCACCTCCCAGGGAGGGGAATTACCCCCACCGTCCCCAGGGGGATTCCCGGTGTCGGGGGGAAAGCTGCGCCCACCCCCTCCCGAGGATGCCCAGTGTTGGGGTGACACCCCACCTGCCACCTCCCGAAGATCCCCAGTGCCGGGGGGGTCCCCGCACCCTCTCCCCGGTGTCCCCCCGCTTACCGCAGCTCTCCGTCCAGAGCCTGGATGACGGCGGCGAAGCTGCGGCTGGTCTGGTTGAGGTACCGATAGCAGGTGCGGAGGCCACATCCCAGCGAGTCCTGCGGGCAGAGCGGGGCGCGGGGCGCGGGTTGGAGGCGGGGGGCGGTGGGCGGCGGGGCCGGGGGCGGCGCGGGGGCTCCGCAGCGCTGCTGCTGCTGCTGCTGTCCCCGTCGCCGGACCGCTGCCCGCGGGGTGCTCCGCGGCGGGGACAGGGTCAGTGTCCGCCGCAGCACGGACACGGCCCGGGAGCCGGCCGCCATGGGGGCGCGGCGGCGGCGGGGGGCTGCGGCCGCTCCGCCCCGGCCCGAAACCCGCCCCTTAACCCGCCCCATCCCGGATCCCATGCCGCGGCGTGGCCGGAGACGCAGCCATGTACGGACATCGGCGGGGCCGTGCCGTGTCAGGAGCCCCGGGGATGCGCGCAGGGTACCGGCAGCGAGCAATGCAAGGGATGCTCGGAGCTGGCGGGATGCACGCGGGCACGGGCACCGAGAAGTGCATGCATGGGAAGCCTGAAGCCAGTGGGATGCTCGGAGCCAGTGGGATGCTCGCAGGGTACCGGCACCGAGCAATGCAAGGGATGACAGGGCCGCGGGATGCTCGGGTAGCACCGGTACTCTGCGATGTCCGGCACTGGTACCGGCACAGAGCAATGCAAGGGATGCTTGGAGATGGTGGGATGCCCTGAACCAGTGGGATGCTCGCAGGGTACCGGCACCGAGCGATGCAGGGATGCTTGGAGCCGGTGGGATGCTCAGAAGCAGTGGGGATTGTGCGATGCCCAGTGCCCGAGGGATCCACGCAGGGTACCGGCACCAAGCGACACAGGGATGCTCGGAGCCGGTGGGATGCACCGATGCACAGGATGCCCGGAACCCGTGGGATGCACTAATGCACAGGATGCCCGGAACCGGTGGAATGCCCGGAACCGGTGGGAAGCCCAGAGCCGGTGGGATGCACGCAGGGTACGAGAAATGCAATAGGATGCCCAGAGCCGGTGCAACCGGGAAGCACCGAGGTGCACACAAGGCGCACAAAGCCGGGCAGGTCCTATACACGCCGGATATGGGATGGTCACCCATGGCAACACCGTATCCGCGCCGGACATGACAGTGCCCCCCACCTCCTCCTCCTCCTGTGCCCCGCTCCCCACCGGGAGCACCGGCGACAGCGAAGCGCATCCCGCCGCCTGGGCATCCCTCGCCGCTCACCGTGTCCATCCGCGGCATGACGGCGCGGTAGCCGCCCATCTTGAAGCGCAGCAGGTTGTAGATGTCCTCGGGGTGGCCCAGCCATTTCCGCAGCAGCTCCATGGGGGCCGCGCTCAGACCCCACCACCACCGCCGCCGCCGCCGCGCGCTCCCGCCGCCCCCCCCCACTTGCCGCTTAACCGGGCACGGGCGGGGCCGTGCCAGCCCCGCCCCGCAGCCAATCACAGCGCTCGGCACATCGCTCGGTGGGGCGGGCGCGGCGCCGATTGGCAAAGGCGCGCTCGCACCAGGGCAGCGCCAGCCAATAGGAAGGCGGCGCCGCTGGTGTGACGGCCGGCGGCGGGCGTTGATTGGCGGAGGCGCGCGTCGGCACAGGCGGAGCGGGAAGGAGTCGGCGGCCCCGAGCCCGCTCGTGCGAGCGTGAGGGCAGCGGCGCCGCCATGGAGTCCTGGGAGGGTTGGGGTGGGAAGGGAGCTTGGGGACCTTCCAGTTGCATCCCCTGCCATGGGCAGGGACACCTTCCACTATCCCAGGTGCTCCAAGCCCCGTCCAACCTGGCCTTGGACAGTTGCAGGAGCGGCCCCGCCCCCAAACACGGAAGAGTTCGTTCCCAGTATCCTATCTAACCCTGTGCTGTAGCAGTAGGGAGCCATCCTCCCTTTGCCCAAGTCCCTCTCCAGCCTTCTTGAGCCCCTTTAAGCACTGAAAAGGGCTCTAAGGTCTCCCCTGGAGCCTTCTCCAAGCTGGACACCCCCAGCTCTGAGCCGGTCTCCACTGCAGAGGTGCTCCAGCCCTTAGAGCACCTCCGTGGCCTCCACTGGATTTACTTCAACAGTCCACATCCTTCGTGTGCTGAGAACCCAACACACACCCAGCTCCATTCTCATCCTTCAAAGTGTAAGATTCAGCTTTGGGGGTTCTTTTTTTGTGAGTGGTTTTCTTCCAGAAGCTGGGCTTTGATCATCATTGTGGGTCCCTTCCAACTCGGGATATTCTGTGATTCTTTCTTTCAGAAGAGCACTGCCAACACCCTGCAGAAGGGACTTTAACCACCTTCTTTGGCCCCATAACCCCATTAATTGGTTTATTCAGCAATCCCATAACGTGCAACCACTCAAAGGCATTGCAGTACACAGGGGAGAGGCTGTGCAAGTCTTGCCTAGGAATCAGCTGCCTACAACAGAGGTGTTTCCCTCCAGCATTCCCAGCTGATTTGCAATCCATCTTTAAATCCAGTTCCCATTAATGAGAGCACACAGCTAAGGAAAATCACTGGTACCACAGGCAGCACCAAAGAGATAGCTGTTAACCAATTCCAGACAGCTGGAATTTCCATGTACACCCCAGTTTCAAACCAAGAAACTACCAGAAAGGATGCACTTGAGATGAACATCACCAATTCTAATTCCAGCTTTTAATTTCTTACTCAAGTTACATTAACAACTTACTATTAAAATAAACACAAATCCAGGGAGAGAGGACAGCAGCACTTCCTACCTAGTGTATAGAGACACAGCTCTATTTCCAAACCTTTCTGCTTTCAGGTTTCCTTGGAGTTTTATGCAATGCTGTCACACCCTGCATTTTTCTTCTTATTTTTACAGTGAGATCTGGAATTGGCAGTTTGCCACAAAGCTGAAACCTGTGGGTGCAGGGATGGGCTCCACCAAGCACTGCTGACGTATATTTTGCATATGTTGACATGGAAGGAGGGAGCTGTTCCTGTCAGATCTGACACAAGGAACAGCCCCTAATGTTTAACCACACCCAATCACAGCCCAGCACACAGGCATTCAGCTCCAGACAGAGGCAGGATTATTTAATTCCTAATTAATCAAGCTGCTTAGGCAAAGGGATATTCTCTGTTTTGCTGACTCCTCCAGGGTCAAGGGACAGGGTCACTTCAGACCACAGCAATCCGCTGCTCAACCCTTTACACTTCCCATCCACTGCCACCTGAGCAGGGCAACCAAAACACCTCAGAACTGGTCAAACTCTCTACACTGCTCTGCCACGGTAACAAAAAAAAAAAAAAAACAAACCAAACCAAACCAAAAAACCACAAACCAACCAACAACAAAAACAAAAGAAAACCCACCATGGACAGCCACTTTTTCCCTTCTGCAGCCACTCAGGGGACCTGGGACCTTCACTGAGCACTGAACTGTGCCAGCTCCCTAAGGCCCAAACTCAAACAGCCTCAAAGAAACCACAGAGATCTTCTAGGACAACGAAGAGCATGGATCAGAGACCACCCAGTGCACTGCAGGACAGGTCACTCGGTGACTGGGGAAGGGTCCCCATCCCCTGCCAGCACCGCAGGCTGGCACTGAGGGCACCACCACGTAAGTCTCTTGAAGCCACCCAAGGGTCCAAAAGTGCCCTTCATCAGGGGATGCCCCAGGGGACAGTGCTCCTTCTGGTACACCTGGGGGTGCAGCCCTTGGCCACGCAGTTTGTTGTGCAGCCACTCAGAGCTGAATTGAACGGCGCAGTCCAGCAGGCGCTCCAGATCTGAGAGAGCCAAGAGGGAGCCTGGTGTTAACGGGTGGATCCTGGCCAGGTACAAGATCTCGTTCTTAATGATGTTCCCTGGAAGGGGTCAGAAACAAGGAGACAGTAAGGATATTTCTAATCAAGGTAATGCAGGTTGCTGGCTCCAACCTGTGGTTTCTGCCTCAAGGATCACAGCCAGCAACACCATTCCCTGTACCAGAGGTGGCATCCAAAGAGTAGACTCAGAGCTGGGATTGGACTGGAAGAGGTTATCTTCTCTCTACCATTGTTACAGACCCTGAAGATGACCACATGCCTTCAGCTGGATCAACTAAAAGTTCTTTAGTCTAAAGAGAAAACTGCCCAGACATGCACTTCTGCATCTGTAGACATCCCACCCTCCTTCCTCCATTTTTCCTTCTGCTCCTGTTTCCTGGAACTCACCCAGCCCTGAAAAATATCTTTGGTCTAGGAGGGTGTAACAGACAGGATCGGGTGCACAGAGGGCACACAGCGCCCGGCCACGGTGGAATTCCAGAGACAGGATGTCAGAAGCAGGATCAGCCCTCGGAGAGGAGCACCAGAGCATCCGGCAGTTGTAGAAAACAAGGAAGCCTCCACTCTCGAAGTGCAGAACCAGCCTGGGAGAAGCAGGGAAGTTGGAATCTCTCATCAGAAACATCTCTGAACTACTTGTTATACCCTGCAGCTGGCCGCTGTCTCAAGGCAAGGTGGCACCTTTACTGATTGCAGCCATGAAGCTTGGTGGCAAACCCACACAACTGGTGTAGAGTTTTTACTTCTGTTGCCCGGTGACCCTGGATGACCAAGCCTCCAGCAGGACAGTTCACAAATCAGAGAAATCAGGATGTTAAAAGTAGCACCAAAAAACTGTTTAAAAATACTTGTATAGAATAAAGCCATCCTTCAAATAATCATGGTTTGGGTTGGAGGAGAACCCAAAGATCATCTTGGGCCACCCTCTGCCATGGGCAGGGATGCCTTCCCCTACCTCAGGCCGCTCCAAGCCCTGTCCAACCTGGTCATGGACATTTCCAGGGATGGGGCAGCCACAGCTTCTCTGGGAAGCTGTTCCCCCTGCTCTGTACAATTCCAGTGGGATACAGAACACAAACCATAGCCATGTTTTCAATTCACTGCTGCCTTCAACAGCTTCACTCCAGCCTGTGATTCCAGGTCTATGAGACATTTGCTACTTATCCAAGGATTTCTCAAAAACACATAATTGGGAGAAAACTGGCATTTTAGGGCATGATGCAGCCTGGCATCCTAAAACTTCTCTCTTCAAGATAAAAATCATAGCAGAGCTGATACTATAATCCTCAGGCAATTGCATCCTACAATTCCACTGCGGATTCTCTGGTTGAACACACCCCACATTCACTCTGCCTTAAAAATTATCAGAGAAAATCAAGGCTAAGAGCATTCCCACACAGAGGTGGTTTGGGAGAAAAGAGGAAATACCTGGGCACAGGATCCTTCCAGTCTCCCCTTTTATTGGCTCTGTTTGCCCTTGAGAACTCGTTTGCCCGGATGCTGCCGTACATGCCAAAGTGGATGCGCAGCCAATTGCCCCGACCCTCTGTCACCTCTGGGGCTTCAGATCTTGAGTGCTGGGGTTCCTGCAGCTCCTCATCCTGGGAATTGGGATGTGGAGCACCAGCCTGTCCTTGCTGTCCCTGGGCAGGACAGTGTGCCCCACAAGCAGCCTCTCTTTGCAGCTCTGTCTCTTCTGCATTTGGGCCAAAGGGACCTTCAGCTGCCACAAATGCCAGGTACAAATTCTTCCCATGAACCTGAGAAAAGAGGTGAGATGTGCTGATGATCCATAGAGGTAAAAGACTTGGGTCACAGACTAGAAACACTTGGATTAGAATGGACCTTAAAGCTCATCTCATTCCAAGTCCCTAGCTATAGGCAGAGACAACTTCCACTAGACCAGGTTGCTCAGCCCTCATCCCACCTGCCTTTTAACACTTCCAGGGATAAAACCTTTGGCTGTTCCATACAAGTGACTTATTTTCTACAACTTCTATTAGAGGGCACGTCAGCCCACTGTGAACATGAGATTCATCAGCATCCAAGCCATTCCCATCCTTGCAGATTCCTTTCTTTTCCTGCCTGAAGCACAAGGTGTTCAGATGCCACTCAATTCTAAACCCCTCCCAGGGGCTCCCATCAGGCCCACCAGGACACACACTCAGGGGTTTGAAATTTGTCATCATTGCTTCAGATTCATCTTCCCACTTTGTGCTGGGGTGCATTTCATGCTTTTCATTTTCCTCCCCACCTTTACCTCACCAGAGGCTGGTGAGGCTGCACCAGGGTTTTGCCAGCCAGGTCCAAATCCTCATCTGGGGGTGTCAGGTCAGTGAAGCCCCAGCAGGACGGACCCAGTGTGACTTCTGACAAGTACCCACAGCACAGACACATCAGCTTAGCCAGGTGAAACCCTCAGGGAAACATTCACAGGTTCTGCACCTTCTGTCACCCAGGTGCGGGACAACGGTGACTTCCCTCAGACTTGTCATGGATCTGTAAATTCAACTGTAGCACAGCTCACCTGGGAGTCCTGGAGCCTCAGGGCATTCAGGTTATTCACATTGAGCTTCCGACTGCTTCCCCCCACCTTGGCCACCACCTGTCCCACAAAAGGGGAGGTCAGCAGCTGGAACTTCCTCACTGATGGGCCCTCTGGCATCTCCAGCAGCTGCAGAGGGATTAGCAGGTCCTTGTCACACTCTGCCCTAGACTTGAAGGGAAGCTGCAACTCAGAAATACACAAAACATTCTCCTAATTTTCCTCTTTAAGTTCCTGTGGCAAAGCCCATGAAAATAAATAGGACCAGGGAGGTGGAGGATTTTCCAGCCTAGCAGATATATATAATTTAATTCAATGCAGCCTTGAATAACATACTCCAATGGCAGTTTTCACACTACAAGTAGGGATTTGGCCTGGGGAATCTCCCAAAGTCTTTTTTTTCCTGGGGTAGTGGAAGGTTTCCCTGCCCACATCAGAGGGGTTGCAAGTAGATGATCTTTAAGGTCCCTTCAACCCATTCCATTCTGTGATTTTATTAGTGACCCAGGAGCAGCACAGGCCAGTGACCCATCTTTTTCCCAATACACCACGGGAAGTGCTGCTCCCATGGAAAGATCAGCCCTGGAATTAGAACATCTCCACCCCTTGCTTTACCCACTGCTTGCCCCACTGACTGCAATGGCATGGAACCAGTTGGGGAGCATTCCTACACTCTGCTAACAGCATCTGGGAGCAGAAGGCTCTGGATGAGGGGAAGATGAAGCAGCAGCATCCTGCAGTTCCTTCCAGGAAGTCACACCAATACATAAGGAGTTATTTCTGGCATGAAGCCCCAGTCACTTGCAGTTCTTCTAAGGACTTCTGCTGGCTGTGGGTGTACAAGTAAAGCTCAGTTTGGCTTTCATCCCACAGTGCCAGTTCTCCCTGCAGACTAATCCCAGGGACCAGCACCGATCAGAGGCTCAGCTTCAAGCTCCACAGCACTCAGCACAGGGCTCTGAGGCAGCTGGCACAGCTCTGAAACAGCCTGATGAGAAAATGAACAGCAATCCTGAGGTCCCCTACCAGAAGAGCCATTCCCACCTCTGGCCAGCCATTCCTGTGCTGCAGTACAAACCAAATCACTTTTGGAAGGGCTCAAGTGGAAAACATGTTAGGGAACATTAATTTAATGTCTTAGATCCAGGTACAGATATCAAGTGGTCATCAAAACTAGATTTAGCAAGGGTAAAAGACTGAGCCTTAGTCCTCTGCCTTCAAGGGCATGTGATGATTATTCACAGGCCTGCTCCAGTTTTATCCAAAAAATCTGCATATTACCTTATTCAAGAGACAGCTAAAGAGAAGCTCCTGCTGCCAAAGGCACCAGCAGCAGTTTGGATCCCTGGAAACAGCTGGGCACAGGGAGTCTGCCCTGACTATCCAGGCACTGGCTTCATGTCAGACAGCATGGATTGAGCCACAGAACAGCTCACACAGCCCAGAGCTCACATCCCAGGGAGGTTCATCACCTACAGAGCTCTGACTGCTCTAAGGCAGTTCTCCAGAGGCTCCTTGTGAGAGACTGAAAGTGCTGGGAGCTCTGTGAGGTATTAATGTTCACACTGCCCCAGCTGTGGCCTGTCTAACAGCAAAGGAACACTCCTCAAGAAGGAAGGCTGCCCTGTTCCTCAGAATATCAGAACCACCAGCATCAGACATCCTTATCCCATGTACCTGATTCCCTTATCTCCATGTATCTCCTTATTTCATGTTTTCACTCTGGACCCACTTCAGTCTCATCCAAATTGCTCCTCCTTCCAAGGAGGAAGAGGAGGAAAACCACCCCCAACCCTCTGCAGGGCATCACACCCATCCCATCCTGAGTATGACCACCTGAGCTGCTACCTCTGCAGGTCTGGGGCAGGGAACCAGGCTTCCAGGAAAAAACTTCCCCCTCTATGGGCTCATTCCCAGACCCTGTGCCCAGACAAAAGCCCAGGACCCACAGCAGAACAGAGCAAGGACAAGGCTCAGGCAGCTCACTCCAGCTCTGCCTGCACCCCCACAGTGCCACCCTGCACCCAGGGATTGCAGGAAGGCCCCCTGTGACCTTACACCCCTGGGCAAAGCTCCTGCAGGGACTTGAAGGCACAGCTCTGACCCTCCACATGCAGTCAGGGGGGTGCTGAGCTCTCCATCTTCTCACGTTCAGCCAAGCATCAATTTGCAGCCATCCTAAGAAAAAAGGCACTGAGTTCTCACCCCACTCTCACCCACATCACCCTAGGGCAGTGAAGGTACCCACTGCTTTTCCCCAAGCCCCACATTCCTGCATACAGCTCTCATCCACTGCTCTCCCCAGGCCCACCCTGTGCATTCATCTGGGGAGGAGCAGGCTGGGCAGCCTTCCCCCCACTTCATTGCCACCCCTCTACTCCTTACAGCCCTTCCTCTGCCTCCAGCCATGTCCCACAGTACCTCTACCCACCCTCAACAGGACCTCCTACACCCAGACCCCTTCCAGCCACCTCCTTTTATAAGGGAGGAAGATCCTCCCGCCCCCCAAATAGCAGGGGAGCTCCCCAGTTGGCTGCTGGGGTTGGGATGGGCGGGCTCCAGGTGCTGGCCTTGCTCACCCCACCAGCCCTACCGGTCTGTGAACTGCTTGGACTGGGAAGGGAGCTGGGCAGTACCTGGCAGGGTGATTGGGTGCTTAAAGGAGGGGTGTGCTCCTACACAGTGGGAGGTGGTTGAGTACAGCCCTTGCTGACAGCCTGATTTCGGTTTGAGGGTGTTGGCTTTGAGTTCAGCTGGAAGCATTCAGGCTGAACAAGGCCCACTGAGGAAAACTTAATGACAAGACCAAAAAGCTAAGTCATGATGGTTTTTAAGTGCCCCCCAAGGGCTTTCCCCCTCTCTGCTGTGTTTGGGGTGTTACCAGTTCTGGAGCTTCTTCTCATTTATATTAAAATTGTAGCCATAGACTGGTTTGGGTTGGAAGGGACCTTAGAGATCATCCAGTTCCACCTCCCTGCCATTGGCAGGAACACCTTCTACTACACCAGGTTGCTCCAAGTCCTGTCCAGCCTGACTTTGAATTGCTCCAAGTTGGGCCTGTCACTTTTGAGTTTTTCATCCTGTGTTGGCCATCCCAAATCCTGCCTATAAGAGGGGGCTCCGTGTGGCTCTGGGGCTTGGAGGCAACATTGATTCTCCTGCAATGACTGATTGCTTGGGATTTCCCAGGTATAGGCAATTAATTTACCAAAGATTTTGGTTCTCATTAGTAATCGAATATTTCTTATATAGGAATTTTATATAGGACAAGGAGTAATGGGTGCAAGTTGAAGGAGGGGAAATTTAGATTAGATATTAGGAAGAAATTATTAACTTTGAGGGTGGTGAGACACTGGAACAGGTTGCCCAAGGTGGTTGTGGCTGCCCCTGGATCCTTGGAAGTGTCAAAGGCCAGGTTCAATAAGCAGCCTGGTCTAGTGGAAGGTGTCCCTGCACAGGGCAGGGGGTGGGACTAAATGAGTTTTAAGGTGCCTTCCAACTCCTTAACATACTATGATTTGGAAAAACATTTCCACCATGACAATGGTCAGGCACTGAACAGGAACTCAGAGAGGTGGTGGGATTTCCATCTTGGGGTATGTTCAAAACTTAACAGGGCCCTGAGAAACCTGACCTCATCTTTTCTGACTTAAAATTCCCTGTAATTCTTTCATTGTGAGCTCTCTTGGACAGGACCCACCTCACCACTTCTTCTCCAGGTGCATTTCATGTTTTCAGTATTTCATCATTTACCCCCTGCCCTCTCCAAGAAGCCTACAAGGGTAGACAGAATTAAGCAGAAACTTTCTGGTTTTATTATCATTGTTTTATTTCCATTAGTTCTAAAGGTGTAGAAGTTACGTGGATTGGTAGCCATACTACTTCATAATAGATAGTTTTTTACATCTTTAAATAATTACAGCTTGTTCAGTTGGTTGGTTTCCCTCTCCCCTTACAAATAAGTGTCTGTTTCCATGAGACCTTCCCAGATGACCTGGGAAACTTCAAACTTTATACATGGGGAGAAAAAAAAAAAAAAAAGGCAAAACAAAACACCACCCCTGACATAGTCACAGCTTCAGTGTTACATTGAGAGTTGTTGATTGGTTTTGAAGCTCCCTTGCAATATTCCTGAGCTCCTCCTGATTGCACCCTCTCCATCCAAACCCATAAGATTGCAAGTGATCTGTGGATCTTTTCTGATCAATTTACAAAGAATAACTGAAGTGGATCAGCATACTGCACTTCCACAAAGAGCAAAGACATTTGGAGGTGGTTAAATGATCTTTCTTGCCTCCCTGTCCTGGTTCTTATCTGCCCATCTCACTTTGGTGGCCAAGGTCTGGTCTGGCACAATCAAACCTTGTGCTGTAAACCCTTCAGCATCAAAATTTTCCTGATTAGGGATGATCTCAAGGGGAACAAATCCCACAAATGCATTTTTAAATGTGCTGAGGGGTTTTGCAGGAGTGGGCCCTTCCCTCTTGTTCCTCAGGGAAGGGATAGTTCTCAGTCCTGTATTTGTGTAGGACCTGGTATGTATCTCACTAGGTTCTCCAGCAATAAAAGCAATAATAAAACCAATAATTACTTTGCCTTAATGGGTCTCTAAAAACTGTATATAATTAATTACCAAAGCAGGCTCTAACTGCCTCCTTCATCACAGGCAGGAAAGCAGAGGTCAGGTAGAACCTGGAATTTTGTACTTGGCTCCTCTTGCTGGAAGGAGCTGAGTGTCCTGAAAGTGGTGGCACTTTGATCCTCTTGTCCTGTGAGTATCCCTTGGTCTGTCACTTCTGGAGTTTTTCATCCTGCATTGGCCATCCCATCTCCTACCTGCAAGATGTGGCTCTGAGAGATTCCTGGGCTTGGAGATCACTTTTCAGCCTCCCTCAATGACTCCTTTCATGGGAGTCCCCAAGTGTGAGCAATTAATTTGCCAGTGATTCTTGGAAAAACATTTCCAGCATGAGGGTGATCAAACACTGTGTAGTGGCTTCAAGTTCACCAATCTGAGTCTTATCTTTGGCACCTCTATCTTTGCAGCCTGATCTACCTGCTCGTTGTTTCGGTGCTCCTCGTCACTAATTGGTTTTTGCCGCAGCTTTCTTCAATCAATGCAAAACCAGCACACACTGGAACAGGAACCCAGAGAGGTGGTGGGATTTCCATCTTTGGGAATATTCAAAAGTTGCCTGACAGGGCCTTGAGAGACCTGATCTCATCCCTTCTGAGTTAAATTATTCAAAATTAAATTTGATCATTAGAACTTCTGAAGAAGGGGACCCATCAATTGTGGTGGTTTTGTACCCCACCTGAAATGGTGATGTTGCATCTGAGGTCAGTCTCTCACCATCTTGATATCAGCATTGGCCTGAGAAAGACAAAATCTCTTTGGCCAACAGCAGCTCTACAACAGTTTGGGGTGATTGAAAAGAACCACAGAACCTGGTGTATCCAAACTTCTGCTTCTGGTGCAGAAAGGGGGACAAAAGAGCTAATTTCTACCCCTAAAGCTGCCCTCACAGCCTCCAGAGCTTCACCTTTTGAAAGGAGATGTCTTGTTCTGTTAGCAGGGACTTAGAAATGCTCCTCTCTCTGTTTGAAGAGTTGTTTTTCAGGCTTTGAGGAAGGCTGAAATCCAGTTCATAAATCTCTACCAAAGGGACAGAAGGCAGATACGTTCTGCAGGGATTTTTCCTTCTGGCATTATAAGCAGAGTCCTTTCTGGCATCTCTGAGTGGGTTCTAAGGGCAGGAGAAAAATTCCACCAGGGAATTTGGCTTTGAGGGAAGGAGGAGGAGCACAGCAATAGGGAAGGGAAGGTAGACAGAACCACTGTGAGCCTCCAGATGGAAAGAGAAATGGAGGTGTGGTTGGTATGGATTTTTAATCCTCCCCAGGAGGCTCCACTCCCTCTTGAGCTTTCCAGGGTAGTTCTGGATATCTCAGAAGTTGGCATGAGCTACATGGCATTTTATAGTGCAGGCTGCTGTGTTATGGCCAGGAATTCACAGCCAGATCCCAGGAGAGCTCAATTGCCATTTACGAAGGGATTTACTTCAAGGAGGAGTTTGGTTAAAGATCTTCCTGCCAATGGATAAACACATTTGTGTTTTCACCTCAAATTCATATTTTTCAGGGCTATTTCTGGCCTCTTCTCTAAAATCACAAAATTTAATTTCTTTTTACTCATGTTTCATGGATGTCTTTCCCTCATCTGTAATTAGCACTAATGAGGCTAAACACTGCATCAGCTCAGCAAGACAGAGTGGGAACTGGTGCAAACACCACCCACCTGTTCCCATGGCATCATTGCCATGGTGTTTTTCTCTAGGGAGTGTGGAGGCTCTGTCACCCCTCCAAAACCTTGCAAATCTGAGCTATGGAGAGAACGAGGAATGCAGGAGGGTCCAGGATTCTCCAGTCACCACCAGTCCAGCTGAATTCTTCTCCTTAGAGAAGCTTTTATACCACCAGGAGGAAAAGGGTGAGTTCAAACAAAGACAACACAGCACCATTCTTTTGCTTCAAACCTGTCCATGGCTCTCCTCTTCACCAAGCCATGTGCCTTAGTTTGTGTGGAATAACACTCCTTGTGGGAGTGTTAAACAGTGGGAGACAGAGGGTGGCACATTTGGGAGGGTTGCACAATCCCCCTTAGAGATTTTTCACTTGATATTTCTGTACTCGAGTTCTGTATGCGGGGAGGAAAAGAGAGGAGCTGGGAAGGCAAGAAGGGTAACAGAGCTTGGGAGCAGACAGAAACAAGAGTGAAGAATCTTGCAGGATGAGGTCTCCCAGGATCTCTCTGCGGGGACAGACAAAGCTGTCCTTCCTTGGAAATGCTGATGCAAACGTCATGGGAAACATCTGGTGAAGCACTTGGACTGCCCAGGGGAGCTGTGGCATCTGTGGTGCTGGAGTTTGAGTTTGTTAAACCAGAGGCAGAGCAATCAGGGCTGGATTAGGCAGGACTGATCCCTTTGGGAAAAGGGAATGAGTCAATGGGCTCTTGGCATCTCCTCCAACTCCATTTGCCAGGATTCCCTGGTAGCTGAGAACCTTATGGGCAAGCAAACAGTCGAGTCTTGTTTAATGGAGTTGTGCTTCTCTTGCAGGCAAGCAAGTCTGTGCCCCGTGCTTGATAAAGAAAACAGCCCCTGCCACCCCCAGTAGGGGCTGAAGCTACTGGTTGCTGCAAAAAGTGAAATCCTAAAGGACTAGATGTGGGAAATGGTCATGAGCCAGCTGTTAGGGGGAAAGTGGGCACCCACAGTACAACCAAAAATAAATGACAGTCAGATTTCACCAGTGGCATCCAAACCAACATAAAAACAGGCAAAATAATTAAATTATCTGTCTGAAAAGCAGTGGCACAGCAGCGTTAGAAGAGCATCTTTCACTTGCTGTGCTCTTGAATCATCTCTAAGCCTGGCTTGTCACTATCCATCAGGGAAGAGCCCAGCCATTTCCTCCAGGATTTGATGACCAGCATGTGTCTCATCTACCTTCTTCCAGAAGGTTCTTTCTTCCAAAATCTCCCTTTGACTTTGGACAGACCTACTCCAGGCTCAGCCAACAACCTTTTGGAAACACAGTCCCACAATTTCGTGATAAATAGGAAAGGAGTTACTATTAAATACAGACATTCATGAGCTTTCCTGACCATCTAGGAAAATGAAGACAATGCTCTACATGTGTGAGCTGAGGAGGAAGAGTCATGTCTCTTCTTTTCTCTGCCCTACATCATATCAAATCCACTAAAGCCACTAAAGAATCTCTAGTGAAGTCTGTTCACCAAACTGTCCTGGAACTGACTCCATTTGGTGGAAGATCACTGACTCCATTTGGTGGAAGATCACTGAATTTGGGTCATGAGAAGACAATGGCATTTTCTTCTGTTTGGGAAAAGAATGGGTAGTAACAGAAGTGTCTCTGCTCCACCATTGTCTGAGTCTTAAAATGCCAGATACTGTTAAATAAAACTCAAGAACTGTGTCCACCTCTGTGTTTCTGGTTGTTTCATAATAAGTGGTGACAGTCAAATAGAGAGGCTCATTTAAAGAGGGGAAAAAAGGCTTCAAATCCTTGAGTTACTCTGAGATTGGAGTCTTCTCTGTTCATTTCATAAGAGCTCCCCTACACCTCGGGTAAATTCTCTTTACCTCTTTGCTGGAGCATCTCACAAGGGGAGAGAAGGCAGGAGAGCAGGGGAGGTGGAGACAACATTGACTGGATGATTACGTGGCATCCTCATCTCTCAAGCGTATCAGCCTGGAGTTCATAGGGAAAGGGCCAGGTTATGCAGTTATGATGTCCCCGTGGTTCTCAGCCAGCACCAGGCTGTTCCAGGAGTCCTGTTTGGAGCTGGTTTGGGGAGACTGGCTCATGGCTGACTGGTAAGCCTGGGGGGAAAGCTTCAGAGCTGAGATTGCAGGGTGAATGGATGATCCATGTCCGGACATGGCAGAGACTGAGAATGCCTATGGAAAAAGGAGAATGCTGTGAAAAAAAGCTTCAGATCTTAGAGGACCATGTGAATCCCTTTAGTGTGGGCTGGTGCTGTTGTAAAAATACATCTGGATTTGCTGAAGGGCTGAAGATTGCAGCCTATGTGGGATACTTTGGGCAGGCTCTTTCCTCCTCCCTCCCTCCCTTTCCTTCTAATTCTGGAAACACAGAACAATTTGGGTTTGAAGACACCTTAAAGATCATCTTGTTCCCACCCCCTGCTGTGGGCAGGGACACCCTCCACTATCCCAGGTTGCCCCAAGCCCCGTCCAGCCTGACCTTGGACACTTCCAGGGATGGAGCAGCCACAGCTTCTCTGGGCAACCTGTGCCAGAGCCTCACCACCTTCACAGGGAAGAATTGCTTCCCAATATCCAATCTAAACCTGCTCTCTTTCAGTTTGAAGCCATTCCCCTTTGTCCTATCATTCCAGACCTTTGTAAATCATCTCTCTCCATCTTTTCCTGCAGCCTCCCTCCAGGTGCTTGTCTTTAAGTACCTAAGTAAAGTTTTGAGGGTGTTCTCCCCATGTCTACCATCCTATTTCCCATTTTTTTCCC
This sequence comes from Phylloscopus collybita, assembly GCA_027886175.1. Taxonomy (NCBI): domain Eukaryota; kingdom Metazoa; phylum Chordata; class Aves; order Passeriformes; family Phylloscopidae; genus Phylloscopus; species Phylloscopus collybita. The sequence continues at coordinate 54,658,930 of JAJNNQ010000026.1, forward strand.
ACTGCCAGCACCTCCACTCTGTACCTGAGAAACAGGGCTGGGGTGCCCATAGTGAGATGAGAGCCCTGGTTCTGTTTTGATGGGGCGCATTTCCTCGGTGGTCGTGGTGCTGCTGCTGCTGCTGCTGGTGGAGCTGGTGGTCGGGGTAAGACTCTCAGTGCTGGATGGGCCTGGGAGAAACCAGAGGGTAAAACAGGCTCTTTCCAAAGACCTTGCAGCACAGAGCTGTGCCCACTCACCCAGAAGTCAGGGTAATCAAAATAAATTTAAAAATAGTCAGAAGGGTATTCAGGAATTTAGGCATCCCCCATTTTGTATAAATTGGCCTGTTTTTTCACTGGATGTCTAATTCAAGGGCACTGTGGTCAGAAATACGAGTTTAGACACAAATACACATAATAAAATAAATTCCTTCATTCAACACTTACCTGCGGGTGCCTTTGTTTTGTTAAGATTCTTAGGCTTGCGTTTCCTCGTCTGAATTCCCTCTTTTCTCATGGCTAAAGGCCTTGGGACCTGTGGATCCAAATAGAAAAGCACATTGATTTCTGAATGTCCTTAAGGTCATCTAAGAGAGCATGGTTCCAGTTCTAACTTGTGGTCGAGCTGGTTTAATTGAAAGCAGCAACAAGATGGAGCCCAAATCCCCCAGTCAAGAGAAATTCAAGGTGTGCATCCGAATGGGAATAAGAAGGCAGATCACACCATGGTATTGAGTGTTTTAGGGCCAGAAGGGACCTACAGCTCATCTGTTTGTGCTTCTGGCTTGGCTTTTTTACTAAGGTGCCTGAATTTCTATGGGAAGAACCTGGGCCTGGTTTTATTAGGTTTTAAGACTTATTTGCAAAGGGGACCTAATCAGTAAATGAGAAATACCCAGCTTGCACATCCCCTTGCAGGTATAAACATGACATAACCTTGAGAGGCACTAAACCCAAAAGGACAGCAGGAAAAGCAGCTCCAGGAGAGCACAGAGGTGTGTAAGGAACCCATCCCCCCTCCAACCTGGTGCCAGGAACACCCTCCCACAGCAGGGATTTACCCCGTGGAGCTTCATGTAGAGCCCGCAGGCGTTGCAGACGGGCTCCCCCTCGGCGTTCCTGCGCCAGAGCGTGGTGGTGGTCGTGTGGCAGTTGGCACAGGAGAGTCCAACACGGCGAGATGCTGACTGTGGGGACAACAGAGCAAGGAAACACGTCAGCCCTGCAATGCCCTCACCAGCAGCTCCCCACACCCCAGCCAGCTCGCTGCACCACGCCTCAGGGTTCCCTCTCCTCCCGCCTCTCTTATTTCTCTGGCTTTTTCTCTCTTTGCCCCTTTGCAGTTGTCCAACTGCCTCTTTCTGCCCCTCTTGCCTTTCCACTGATTCCAGGAGGTCTCAGCTCTCCTGGGCCATCTCAGATGGCATCAGACACATGAAATAGAATCATTAAGGTTGGAAAAGATCTCCAAGATCATTGAGTCCAACCTGTGACTGATCCCTACCTCATCAACCAGACCAGAGCACTGAGTGCCATGTCCAGATCTTCCTTTGACACCTCCAGGGATGGAGACCCACCACCACCCTGGGCAGCCCCTTCCAATGCCTGACCACTGTTTCAGTGAAGAAATTCTTGATGTCCAACGTGAATTGCTCCTGGCACAGCTTGAAGTTCTGTCCTCTCATCCTGTCCCTGTTTCCTGGCAGCAGAGCCTGACCCCCTCCTGTCAGGGAGTTGTGGAGGGCCAGAAGGTCCCCACTGAGCCTCCTTTCTCCAGAATCCTACATTACCTGAACACAGCCCCAGATCTCCAGCAGCTCTAGTGGCAGCTTAGAGATGCCTTGTACACACCTACAATAAGGTGTCTGGATCTCAGGCCATCCCACCTTTTCCAGCTCCCAAACCCTTCCAGGCATTGTAGGTATCCCAAGAAAATGCTATCAGTACCATAAATGTTGCTGACTTTGTGCTATGTTGTTCTTGGAGCTCAAGGAGAGGATTAAAAAAAAAAAAAAAAAGAGAAGCTTCCAGCAGCATTTCCCTCCTCTTGATAAAGAGGGATAATTAATAGGAAGTCTCACTAATTAATTAGTGCAGGGAGCAGACCCGAGGTTCCTTTCCTGGATGAACTGGTTTAGTCAGGCTCAGAAGGCAACAGGAGAAAGCAACAGGCTTGAAGCCGTATAAAATACAAGTTTTGAGCTGGGAAGCAGAGTGGGAGGTGGAGGAAGAAAAAGTCGCATCCTCCACACCTGCCTGACTCTTCCTATCCACCCTTCAAAGCTCAGGCATTGGGGGCCAGTAAATGAGAGAGGGAAGGTCCTGAGTGCTGGGATCAGGTCCTGCCGGGGTCAGTCCGTGTCTGGAAAGGGTTTCACAAGAGGGCGCTCGGTGCCCGTGGCTGCTGGCAGCGCTCAGGCCGCCGCTGTCACTTTTGTCGCTCGCAGGGGACAGCTGGCTTTGGGCACAGACAGGGCTGAGCGATGCAAAGGGCAGGGCAGGGTGGGGATGGAGCCTGGTGGAAAACAAGGAGCGTGGAAAAACCTGGCTCTCAGGTGGCTGCTTTTAGCTTGGGTTCATGATCTGGAACTTCATGGAATCATAAAATGTTGTAGGATCACAGAATTTTAAGGGTTAGAAGGAATCTTAAAGCTCATCTTGTCCCCCTCTCCTGCTGCTCCTGTCCACCTTCACTATCCCAGGCTGCTCAAGGCCTTATCCAGCCCAGCTTTGAACACTCTCAGGGTTGGAGCATCCAGCCTCCCTGGATAACCTATTCCAGAGTCTCACCACCCTCAGAGTAAAAAATTCTTCCTAATATCTAACCTAAATTTCCCCTCTTTAAAGCTCCTTTCCTGCCACTCCAGTTCCTGATGAAGAGTCACAGCTTCCCTGTAGGACCCTTCAGATACTAGAGGGGGCTGTGAAGTCTCCACAAGACTTTTTCTTCTCCAGGCTGAACAGTCCCAACTTTCTCAGCCTGTCCTGATGGACTCTTGTCATTGGGGACACAGAGACCTTCCCAAAACCCCTCACCAAAACACGCAGGGAGCAGCAGATTATCAACACTGAGCTCACAGAATCATGGGATGGTTTGGGTTGGGAGGGACCTTAAAGATCATCAAGTTTCACACCCTGCTATGGGCAGAGACACCTCCCACTATCCCAGGCTGCTCCAAGTCCATCCAGCCTGGCCTTGGACGCTTCCAGGGATCCAAGGGCTGCCACAGCTTCTCTGGGCACCCTGTGCCAAAGTCTCAGCACCCTCACAGGGAAGAATTTCTCCCTAATATCCCATCTAAACCTTCTCTGTCAGTTTGAAGCCATTCCCCCTTGTCCTTCACCCTTGTAAATGTCTCTCTCCATTTTTCCTATAGGCTTCCTTCAGAAAGCTGCAATTGGGTCAACCCAAAGCCTTCACCTTTCCAGGCTGAACAGTCCTGCTCCTGTCCCTCAGGTTCCTTGTGCATACCCCACCCTGACCCCACAGGCTCTGGGATGCCCTGACCTGCCCTACAATGGGGGTTTCACCTCACCCAACGGCTCTGGGAGCAGACCTTCCAAAAAAGGTATCCAGAAAAGTCACCATGAAGTGAGGGGCTCACCCAGCAGTAACCAGGGACCCCTGTGGGTAAGAGAAGATGGACTGGTAGTGTGCTGGAACTGGAAAGAGTTGCCATTCCTCCAAATACACCTGCAGTGATACTAAAGGAAAGACTGGCTTTTGCTGAACTGACACCACAAATCCCAAAGTCACCTTGTGTCCTGCAGCCCCTTCCACTGCCTGTCTGAGTGTCTGGAGAACTGCTCTGGGCAGTACAAGGTCTTGGAGTGTCCCAAGCATGACAAAATCTGGTTTTTTTTGGAAAGTCTGGGCAGATGGAGTCGAAACACCCTCGGCATCTCCACTGGCTGGGATTTCTTTGCCTCCTTCTTGTTCCAGGTTTGTGATCTCGACTTACCAGCCTCCTCTGGGGTTTGAACAGGGGCCGGTTGATGCCGTTCATCTTGTGGTAGAGCCCGCAGGCGTTGCAGAGGTAGTGCCCCGTGCCGTCCCTCCTCCACAGCGGGGTGGACATGGCCCCGCAGTTGACACATTCTCGCCCCTCGGAGTAATCATCAAAAAATTCTGCTGCCAGGATGGGAGAGAAGGGAAAAGACTCCGTTAATTAGGTGGCTGTGCCTTTAATTGCTGCTCTGCTTCTCAGTTTAGCCCAGAAGGAACATTTCAAGGAATCACAAATATTCAGATTTTATAGGTTGCAAGAAACAGCTCTTCCTTCCCCAAGGAAGCCCCCCCACCCCCAGGATTATTGGGAAGAGGGACTCCTTTCCCTGCCACGGCTGCAGGACTTCTGTGGCAGTAGGGATGTGCTGGGACACGGATACCAGGAGACAGAAATAGAAACCTTCCCCTTCTGCTCTGATGTTATCCAGTTTTCAAGATTGGCCACAGCCAGGGCCAGCAGATCGAGGCAGGCAAACAACCCTGGTTACAATCAAGGCAGATTCCTGAGACCACGGATAAACACAAACCCCACAGAGCAGAACTGCCCAGAGGTCAGGCAGCTGCATCTCAGCTGGGCAGGGAAAACTATCCCATGTGCCCTACTCCCTATGGGAATGCTCCTCACCCAACCCCTCTGCTGGGAGGAATGGCTGAAGAGACCCAAGGAGAGGTTGGTGTGCCTTCACCCCATTCTCTGCACAGAAAACTTCTCCTGAGTTACAGGAATCCACATGTACAACATGAAGGTTCCCTGCCCAATGGAAGGGAGTTAGAAATGGATGGTGTTTAAGGTCCCTTCCAGCCCAAACCATTCCCATGGTTCTGGCGTTCAAACCCCAGCTCAGGCTGACAGCTAACAGGGACTTTTGGGAGCTGATGTGTGTTAGAAGCTCAGCTTTTGATGGAAATCTGTATCGTGCTTGATGCCACACTCCAGGGCTTGCTGCACTCACCCACTGCCTTCCTGGTACATCCTGCACTGGGACTCAGCTGCAGCTGGGATGTGAGGGACAATTGGGCATGGAGTGATAGGAAAAGGGGGAATGCATTTAAACTGGCAGAGGGCAGGGTTAGATCAGATGTTAGGAAAAAATCCTTCCCTGTGAGGTTGGGGAGGCCCTGGCACAGGTTGCCCAGGGAAGCTGTGGCTGTTCCATCCCTGGAAGTGTCCAAGACCAGGTTGGACAGGGTTTGGAGCAACCTGGGAAGGTAGAAGGTGGAATGAGATGAACCCTAAGGTTCCTTCCAACCCAAACCATTCTGTCACTCTCTGAACTGCCCTGGGCTGGGCCAGTCCAGTCCCTCTGGCTGTGGCAGGACCAGGAGGTTCAAAGGTCAGCACAACACAGCTCGAATGCATCATCCTTTGGAAAGATACAGCTCACTCCCAGTTCCATGCAAACCCTTCCAGAAACCAAGAATGTCACTGTATTTTTTCGCTTGTCCACCTGCTTTTTACAGAAAAATCTCAGCTTCCTGCTGGAAGACAATTGCTCCCCAGGGAGCAAACCAACAAAATTTGGCTTCTTGCTGAGCTGTGCCTCAATCCCATGTGGATTTTCTGATGTCTAGCAGGGGTTATGTTCAGACACGGCCTTATTTTCTCTTTTCCCCAGGCTATTTTTGGAAAATCTGCAGGAAACTGCATAACCGTGAAGTGGCCAAAGGACAAAAAAAATTAATGAAGTGGCGCCAGTTAACAGAGACAAATATTCACGTGAGCCGAATTCTCCCTAGAAAATCTGGCTAAAAATGGCAGGAGATTACACCGTGTGCCCACGGGGAAATGGTAGAGAGCAGTAATTTATTGTACCCAAGCAGCTCTGGAGCCAGAAAAGCAGGAATCCAGTATCTTCCCAGCAGCTTAGGAAAATCTCATCACCCTGGAGCAATCCTGGTGGTTTCAAAAAGATGGGAATCCCTCCAGGCGATTTTTGTCCACATGGGTTCAGTGATACCATAACCCTCACTTTCCCCCTTAAAATGACAATTGAGTCACAGCCAAAATCTAGATCAAATAAACTTCCTTAAAAAGAGAAGGGATTGGAACAGCTGGTCAGGAAAGAACTCGTTTCCTTGAAAAATCTCAAGAAAGGAAAACATTTCACTTTTTTTTTTTTTCCTCTTAGAAGTTGTTGAAGTTTTTGATTATAATTTTCCAAAGAAAAAGCCAAAGTATTTTCACACTAATTTTTTTCCTGTAAAAAATCCCTTCTTAGAAAGTAATTCAGTACAGACTTGTGGACATAATCCAGGGAGAATTTAGCAGAGCTGAGGTAATCAAAAGGTGACAGTTAAAACTTGAGTGATTTGAGTTGTGCCTGTGACTAATTACAAAATATGATTTTTCTTGGAGATTTTTCCACCAGGAAACCAAAATATGAAAGTTTTTTTAATCAAAGACAAAGGAGAAAATTCCTAACAGTCCCTTGGAAATATTAAGAATTGGGCTAGTTCTTGAATAAGAAGGTGTCTCAAAAAAATGTCAAGTATGGATATATTTATGATTTTAGAAAATTGTAAGTCTCCTATCTTCTGGCAATGAATCATTTGTTGCCAAATGCTGAGTGTTATTTCCCAAGAGTGGGACACCCAGCTCCAGTGCCACGTTATTTTCAGTGTTGGTTTCTCATCGACATCCAAAAGACCAGTGCAAACCTGCCTTGAGACCTGCTCCCCTTTTGCATCTGCATTTGACCGATATTCTTCCCTATTTCTTTGGTGCCTTTGGGTTGGCTTTTGGGTTTGTTGTTTTTTTTCCAGTTTCCATGGGATTTGGGCTGGAACGTCTCTCTCAAGGGACTTCCACAGAATCACGGAATGGTTTGGGTAGGAAGAGACCTTAAAGCCCATCTCATTCCAGTCCCCTGCCATTGGCAGGGACACCTTAAACTATCCCAGGTTGCTCCAAGCCCCATCCAAACTTTCACTGGCTGAAGTTTCCAAAAGTCCCCTTCTGCTTCCGTGGCAATATCATTTGTCAGACTTTCCCCTCTCAGCTGCAGGCAAAGGTGATCCTTGTGAACGCTCATAAACAGGAATCATTGGTGTTTGAGATGGGGAGGGACAGACTTTGTTCCCAGGGGACACCGAGGCTCCACACGATGGGTGGCTCTCCCTAATCACAGCCCATATCAGATGGGTGTGTCCCCTCTGGGCACCACCCTGTGCTGAGTCAGATGACACCGGCAGAGTGCAACCTCATTAAAAACATTCCTGCAGCCCTGACAGAGCAGGGAGAGCTCCTTGACCTAGGGAGATGTCACCTGGAGGAGTGATATCCCCACCTGCTTCAAAGAATGCTTTGGGATGGCACAGAAGCTGTCTTGGGCAATACTGGATGTTGGCTGAGAGATGATGATGATGATATGGGCTTGGTGCATGTCATTTATTGAACAAAGGTTGTTCAGGCCCTAAGGGGGTGGGAAACAAGGGACTGGATTTCCTTCTAGAATAAACTGTATTTTTATAATGATTATTTTGTATATATATAATGAATATATATATATAAAAGTTCACAGCATCTCTAAACTCCAGGATGAAGTTGACAAGGGGAGCTTTCTGAGCTGTCCTTCTTGCACACATCCCCCCTGCTCTGAAAAACCCTGAAGATCTACAAAATCATGAGAAAGTACCACCTGAACACCTGCAGCCTGTGCAGTTTGATGTTGGGTGGGTGTCCAGAACCCAGGAAACCAAAATGTTCCCAGGGCTCAGAGCCCACAGGACCTGGGATCCACCATCAGGCTGAGCTAAATTGGGCATGGAGGTCAGCGGGCTTCAAATGCACTAATTGTTTAATTTGTCACTATTATTAATAATGGGGGATTAAGGAGACTCCCCAGGAAAAAGCAGCAAAGTGTTTCCTTGGCTTCTGGCTCAGGGCTGGAGCTCTAAATCCTGGCATTATGAGATCCCCTGACACTTATTCCTTGTACTTTGCAGCCGGGAAAGGAAACGTTTATTCAGGCAGCAAATGGCCCGAGCGGCTCCCGGAGGGCCCTGAACAATGAGGGGGGAAGGAAAGGCTCCCCCAGTCCCACTCAGGGCAATAATTTCCGTTCTGTGGCACAGGAGCCGCTGCCTGATAATGGAGATTTATGGGTCCATCCGGTGACCTCTGTAATGGCCTTTCTGCTGGAAAGATTTACTCCCTCTCCCGAAGCCAGGTACAGCCAGCACTGGGACAGGGTTGAGGGAAGGATTTGCTGATCAGGCTGAGAAGGATGTCAGCCCACGGCTGGGGGAGCCTCGTGTGTGCTGAGTGGCCTCATCTTTCTCTTTGAATGTTCAGCTTCCCCACGTGCCTTTGCCAAGCCCTTATCTTGTATCTTGGGATCATTCAGTCCTTTTTTATGGGCTGGGTCCCTGGTGTTGACTAATCCTGATGGCCTTCTACTTAATTCTTCATAAAACCCTGCCTTTAGTCAATGAAGGAGCTTCTCACATGAAAGCAGGTCATGAAAATCTCACTGAATGACCAGTGGAGAGGATGAATTGTGTCCCATCCCTATCCTGGTCATCAGCTTGGTGTGTAAAATGAGATTTTTTTTTCCCCTCACGTCTACTGTTTATGAGCATTGCAAGGTCCCCAGGGCAGGAAATGTCACTTGTGTGTTGCACAACAGCCTCCTAATCTTGGGTGAGGCCTTGAGTACGCTCCTGTCAGAAATACTTTCCACAATGGGATATCCAGTTCCCAGGGAGCTAGCAGTGACTCCTGAGTGGAGCACGGGGGTCCGGTAGGGAAGAAAGAATTCTTGGATGTGGCCCTTCTTGACACTTGGTCATTGGGAGGGGTCCTTCACATCCACTGAGACTGACCTGGACAGACAATGCTGGCGTCATCAAAAATGCAGATTGGAGCTTGCCCTGCCAGCCCACAGCTTCAGCACCTCTGGCTCACCAAAGGTCTGAGGAATCTTGCCTTCCCAAACAGGAGAACCAGATACCCACTTGCAACTCAACCCAAGGCTTGAGCCTGGAGAGTGGCTTGAAGTGACTTCTTTCCACCATCTCTGCAAAACCCAACTTTGCCAGCCTGGAACTACATCCATTCATAAGTCCAGACCTTTGGGCTTTTCTTTAGCAACCCATCCCTGGAAGTGGTCCAGGCAAGGTTGGATGGGGCTTGGATCAACCTGGGATGGTGGAAGGTGTCCCTGTCCACGGCACAGGGGGGAACTGGATGAGCTTTAATGTTCTTTCCAACCCAAACCATTCTGTGATTCTGTGGTTAAATCTGTTTGCATTGGAGAGATCACCTTGAATGCATAAACCTGATGGATCAGGACCCTAAGGAATGATAACTGAAGAAGGAAGGATTTTGAATCCTTCAGTTCAGAGCCAGCATCCAATTTACAAATTTCTCTTCCCAAACCATCCTGTGGAAGGGGGCAAAGAGCCCTCCCTGCCCTGGTTTGGGTCAGACCCTCCTGCATGAGAAACAATGAGGTTGTCTTCTACTTCCCTCCAGCCCCCTCCTGCCTTCACCCTCTCTGGATGGAAAGAGACTTCCATTAATATAGCACTGGAGTTTTGTTTATAGCTGGAGAGATATTTGATATCAACAGTTCCCCCTGCAGAAGTGTCTTCTCAACTCAATGAAGCAACTCAGCAAAGGAGGAACTGTCCTTCAAACACAGCCAGGCCACTTACAGGCTCTAAACAGAGCCTGAGAGCAGTTTTCCCAGCAGAGAAGCAGTTTCCTAAAACCATTTGTTATGATAAGAGGTGAGAGCCACGATCCTCTGTATACACAAACCCCAAATGGACTCTCGGGGGCTCTCGCAGCTGAGGCAAAGGACATGGACACCCTGGAATCCCACCCAGGACACCCTCACCTTCTGCTTCAAGGGACAGCCACAACAGCATGGCAGGGGAAACAGGATTTACCATTCCCAGCCACTTTGTCCCAAATCCCAAAATTGTTCCCATTAAAAAGTTTGGAAATCTTTCCTACTCTTCAAGCCTTTTGGGATCCTTTAAACCAGCATTTTGCTGCAGCTAGAGGAGCTGAAAGTCACATCTTCTATTTCTTTGGAGTGGGTTGAGGTGTTTCCATGAATTGCATGATTTCAGAAGCTGAAGTTTCAAGGGGAAAAACCCACCAAAAGGTTTCTGGTCAGATCACAGCCCAGTTAAAAGTGCTGGTTGGTCCAGGATTGTGGCAGAGGAGGAAAAAGAAAGAGGAGAGACAAAAGAGGAATGGGCAGGGAGTGACTACAAATTTAAAAAGCACATATTTATGCATTGGGGAGCTCTGTAGCCAAAGGAAGGCTGTCAGTGAGCTTTTCCTTTGTCCATGGGGGCATCACCAGCTTGGGACACAGCCTGGGATCAGAAAGTGTGGATGGAGCTAATGGAGCCAAGGGTGATTCTGTAAGAACAGGTTTTGCTCTTTGGCTTTTCCCCCTCTGCTCCCTCTTCTCTTCCTGTTTCCTCTCAGATAGAATTTGGGGAAAATTCACCCAAGGGTTTAGAAATTAATAGGATCTAAACACAGGGAGAGCAGGACAGTGCTTGTCTGAGCAGTGCCCATCACTGGGCTGGGTGCTGTGGGAATGTGGCTGCCTGCTCTCCCCTGGTCTGGATTAACAGAAGGCATCACCCGTGTGATTGAGAATCTGCAAGAAGTGGGAAACCAAGTAAATTCCCCACACTTAGTCAGAAACACCATTTCAAGCAAAAAGCATCATTGTGCAGCCTCGCAGAAATGGCTTGATGCCATCCCAGAAAGTTTTAGGGTTTATCTGACACATCTATGGTGGAGAAAATGGCTGTGTACCCAGTTAGCTGCCTGGGCCAAACAGTTTTCCCTCTGAAAACATAAAGACCCTACTTATTGCTGAGGAAACATTCACCCTACAGTCTGGCTTTCCAGAAGGCAGAGAAATCTGCTTTTTCCCCCGCTTCGCGAAACACCACGGCGAGACATTTCCGTGCAACCCTTCCCAGGCCAAATGTTTCACATCAAGGCAAAGGGAACATTGTGTCCCTCCCCTGCAGCCCTCCCTGCTCTGCCTGCAGCAAGCCAAGGTCTGTGGCATACACCATTGCCAGCAGCCAGGAATACTCCTTTCCTTTGTGGCTGTGTTTTCTGCGCTTTGAAGGACGGTGGAGGTGGAAGCAGCCAAAGGGCCAGCTGAGATCATGTGCAAGAGGGCCACGGTGGGAAGGTTGGGCAAATTCTGAGCTTGGCTTGGAGTTCAGTCTTGGCTCTGCCAATAGGATGCCCTTGAGCAAGGCTTTTCATCTCGTGGTGACGCTGTCCCTACCCCATGACAAGGAGTGACACTGGAGGGGGCCAAGAGGACAACTTTCAAAAGCCACAGCTGGAGACAAGAAATGGATGGAAGAAGGGTGGGTGGGAAGAAGCTGGATTCCTCTAAATCAGATCTAAACAGTATTTTGGGAAGGGGCAGGATCTGGGAGAATGGCTTACCTGGTTGCTTGGGAAAGCACTGACAGCTCTCCAGCACACCAAAACCACCACAGCTCAAACCATCCATCCCCGTGGTTGTCCCAGAGCTTTGTGGAAAGACAGTCCACACACACACTGAAGGACCATGTCCCACACCCCAAAGATGCACAGCCTGCTCTGAAGGGGACAGGAATGCAGACATCCCTGAGGGTCTTTTGGTGGGAGCCTCTTTTGGTGGGAGCCTCTTGGCCACCTCTTTGAGAACAACCTGGTGTCCAGCAGCAGCTTCTGCTGACTGTCAAGTCATGCCTGAGTGAACTCCCACCCAGCAAGGTGACCTCCCCTTCCTTACTCCTCCTTGCAGTTCTTACACTTGTAAATATCTGAGGCTCCTCTGATAAACAGGAGATTCCTCCGTTTATCGACTGTCCAAATGTTTTTTAACAAATCTCAGATTAGCATGGAGAGCCCAGAGAGTGGGCAAGATGGGGTCAGCCACAGCCTGTGGTCTTCTTGGCAGAAGGCACCTGGAAATGGTCTTTCTCTCTTTTGACAAAGAAAAAAGAGCCACAGCCTTGCCCTGCTTGAAATCTGGCCCATCCCCAACTGGATATGCCCGTCAAGAGACTCTTCGACGGCCTCAGGGAAAGGACAGTGAGGAAAAAATGAAGAGGATCAGAAAAGCTTGGGGATTTACAGTGCCATGATCCCTCCTGGGCAGCTGTTTCTGAGCAGGGAGCAGGTGATGGATCATGTGCAGCCGTTCCTGGTGTCCCCACAGGGGACCACAAGCAGGTGTTCTGTGGAGTCCTGCCCAGCTGCTGCTCCATGGCTGAACCATGGGAATTGGCCTTATGGCTGTGGGGTAACTGGTGAACCAGGGCCCGTAGGTGGTGAAGCCTGACCCTAAGCCCAGTCAGCAGAGTCTGGCCATGTTCAAATGTTCTGAGACCCAAATCACATCCAAACTTCTTCCCACTGCTGCAGGGAGCTGCACCAGGACATGGTGGGCTCAGGCTGAGATGGTCTGTGCTTGGCCATGCCAGGGGCTAACAATTATCTCAGATTCACAGAATATCCTGAGCTAGAAGGGATCCACAAGGATCACTGAGCCCAACTCCTGCCTCTGCACAGGAGAATCCCAAGGTGATTCTGCACCAGTGATTGAAGATTATGGTCTGTGGGGTTTTCATTAGGAGATGGGGGAATGTCCATCCTTGGGCATTCCAAAGCTTCATCCACATGCTCTCAGCCATTGCTGAGGTGGTTGTCCTGCTAGGGCTCTTAAAACGTGCATTTCCACAATCCTACAACTCCAGAAACTCAAAGTTTGGGGTGGGTTTTTTCCCCAGATCAGAAGGACAGATATTTATCCAAAGCAAATGGGCAAAATCTTTCTTGTAGGAATACAGTCAATTGTATTACTGTTATTATATTTGTGTGCATGTGGTATACATATATATAAACATATATATTTGTATATACACACATAGCATGTCCTAGAATCACAGAATGGCTTGGGTAGGAAAGGATCTTAAACATCATTTGTTCCAGATCCTCTTCCATAGGCAGGGATGCCTGGGATGTCCTCGAGAATGCCATTGTAGCAAGTTAGGAATCATCTCCAATCAATTCTTTCTGCTTTTGCTATTAAAATTATTATTATTCTGTGGCTGTATAGAGCTCAGCTACATGGAATAGTGTGTGCATATATACTGATATATATATGTGCACAAATGCACACACATGCCTACTTTTAAAAACTCATTTTATATGTGTAAAACACATATTAAAATCCCTCGCTTTCTAATTATAAAACATGTCTATACCATGTGTAGGAATAAAAGGAATATGTAAGGCAGCTGTACATGTCCAATCCCTCCCTGAACAAGACAGCACCGACCGATGCTGACATATCCAAAACCCTGTGCCAGTTCTGTTCTAATTTCACTAATTTAGACACAGGCTCTGCCTCCAATTCGGGGCTGTCCCACTGATAAATCCCACTCAGAGGAGCTGCACCAGCATAAGCCAGGCCAGATCCTGGCCTCCCAGCGGGACTCCAGCCAGGGACAAACAAAAAGGTGTTTACTACGGCTCATCACGTTAGAGGGGACAGCGAGTTTGTCTAACCCCTGGCCCTTCTCTTTTCCTCTTTTATTAGTTATTCTGGACGTTAAGTCAACTCAGCCCCCGAGCGGGGCGGGAGGAGGGGATGATAAAGCATCTGCAAAGGTCACTTTGCAGCCCAGGCCAATAAAACGGCAGGTACCGAACTTATCAGGGCCGCGTATAACTTGCAGTTTTTCTAACTCAATTGATTGGACTTTTTATCTAAAATAACAGGCATTATAAGATAGGCGAAAGTCGAGATAAGGAGGAAAATTGAGTAGGCCTGGAATCAAGATCAGCCTGGGGACAGGTTCAAACTCCCACACCTGCCCCAGAGGAATCAATGAAAGTTTCTTGGCGCCGTCCGCTCGTTTTGAAACGCTGCTGAAGTTGGGTGAACTTTGAGACCGCGGCGTTTATTCTGTGATTATAATTAACCTGCTCACCCGTTGTTATTGATTTGTGTGGAGGGAGGTGGCAGAGCCTGACTGGGATGTGGGTTTGGGAAGAGAAGTGCTTGGGGGGAGCAGGCAAGGTGGGACCCTTCCCTGCCTCGAGGCAAAGGGAAGGGGGTGTGAGGAGGATTTCACCCTCCTCCTTGTGGTCCTACTTATTTTGGGAAGTGAAAAGACCCTCAAGCCCAGATTTTTGTGTCCAGAGGGGCAGGATAAATTACAGCATCACCCATCTGTCCCAGGGAAGTAACAAAGGACTGAAACATGGGAAAAGTCATCCCCAGGATCCAGAGCATCATCCCAGCCCAGGGGAGTATGAGGAAGAGACATCCCCCGCCTCCCCAAACCAGCTGCCCCTCTCATGCTCCACACCATCCAGGCATGTCCCAACCCAGAGTCCTTCCCAGCAGCCAGCCCCCCGGGCAGGCAGCCCCTGGGGCCAGCACTCCCTTCCCAAAATAATCTCAGACATCTGGGACCACACGTCATTCGGAGGAGCCCTGATGTCTGGGGCTCAGGGCCTCACTGATATTTTTTTTTTTTTACAGCTCCAGCACTGCGAGCCCTGGATGTTGAATAATGGTGGCTCCCTGGCATGCAAATCCAAGAGTCTGGCTTGGAAACTCATAGAAGTTTAAATAATAAATATTAGGGGGGTTTTTTTGCCTCGTCTAGGATTTCAGCATAAAGGAATCAGGGTTTTCCAGCCTCTCCCTTGTCCAGGAAATCTGTTCTTTCCCTTTCTGAAAGAGCAGAGCCTGACATATGATAACATGACTCCGGAAGCTGGAGCTTGAAGGAAAATTGAGGTGCACCAAAACACAACAGCCAGGAGTGGGTAGCTGGGAATCCAGCAAGAGGGAGATGACTCCTGAACTATCTGGAGGTGTTTGCAGAGCCAAAGGAGGCCCTCAAGGTCAGAGGACAACCTGGAATTTGATTAAATATTATGGACCCAGGAAGCTCCATGTGGAAAAACCAGGAAGAATTGGCAAAATCTTGCTTGGAGGGACTGGCATGGTCTCCTTCTCCCTCCCTGCTTCATCTCTGCCCCCAAAAATTGGGTTTTAAGCTTTTGGGAGAGTCTGATGGCAATGGGAACCCAGCCCCATCCCAGCTCCCTGTAAATCCACGGTGCTGGAAGCATTGTCCAGTGGAAAAGGGCTGAGCTCTGGGAAGGAGAGCAGGAGCAGGGAGCGGCGCCCCACCAGGGGACCTCTCCTGAAATGCTCCCCCGGCAGACACCAACTTAATTCCCAGGGATTAGGAGGAAGCATTTCCAGGCAGCGATTTTGTTATCCCAGATTCAGAAGCAATCCAGTACCAGTCCCTGGTGGAGACGAGAGATCAGCCCTCCGTGATCCCTCATCCGGCTGCCCTCACCCCACCTCTGCTGGAAAAATTATTAATTTTTGGCTTTCCAGGAGTTATTTCTTTTCCTCTTTCACAAACAAAGTTAATTTCTAAGTCTCTCCCAAAGCTGGTGTGCGTGGCTCAAGCCCAGCTGGCTCTGATAAGGGTCTCACAAGCTTTAGGGGTGACTAAAAACAATTAAAAAAACATTAAATCCTTCATGCTGCAGCACATAAATGAAGTGGCTACTTCTCAGGAAAAAAGAAAAAGGAAGGTCCCACTGAATTTTGGGGTTTCACCTCCCTGAAAACACATGTAAATTCCCATGTAATTTGCAGTGGGCTGAGTTTCTTCCCTATGGAATCTATTTGCGTGGGCCTGATCCTGCACCAGCTTCCAGTGAACCTCCCTGTGCTTTAAATCAGGGAGGCTTCAGCTCTGAGCAAGGAAGACGGGTATTTTTGAGGGTTTTTTTTAATTTGTCACAGTCCATACAAATCTGTTTTTTTAGGGGATGGCTGATCCTAAAAACCTGAGCAGGTTTGGCCTTAGAAAGACAGAGAAAGCAAAAATACATTGGAAATACCCAACTTGCTCCCCCAAAGCAAAGACTACATTCTACGATTAGGTATCCACCTCATTAAGCAAAAAAACCCTCTGTGCCAGCAAATTATTGAGAAGAAAATTAACCACTGGGAACTTCTTGGAAAAGAAAAAAAATATTTTCGCTTGCAGTTGACGCTGCCTCAAATTTGGCTTTAAAATACAGGTCTTGCCAAAACCCCAAAGCTGAAACATTTCAGCGCTGATGGTGGGGTCAGATCTGCGTCCAATTTGGAAGATCTCTGCCTGGCTCTTCTTTTGGAGCAGACCCAGCACCCGCTGGGTCTTTTCTTTGGGGATGAGAAAATCCAGCCTGAGCTTATCGTATTGAAAAAGAAATCGCTGCCGAGCGCCGCGAGCGTTTAGAAAGGTGCGGGAGCAGGAGGAATGCTGCAAGCTCAACGTGCCCCGCAGCAAGGAGCTCCTGGCAAAAAGGAAAAAAAAAGGGGAAAAAAAGAGGGAAAAAAATGGAGAAAGCCCCAACATTTTTGGAGTAGGTTTGAAAACACGGGCGTTTTCAAAAGAGCCTTTAATGCCACTCGTGCCAGCGGTGCTGGAATTATTTTCGAGGGCTGTCAGGCAAGTGCAAGCGCCCATGTGTGAAAAGACCTCAGTGCTCAGGCCTGGCAGATAATTGGGTTTAATTTGTCATTACAGATGTATTTACAGCTCGGGCCCGGTCACCGTGACCGATGTGGGGAAGACTTGGAAAGGCAGGAGAGGTTTTCATATTTTGCCGTGGTGTGGGATGTGATGGTAGACAGCTGCAAGAGTTCTGCCCCACAAAGGAGAAAGACCAGTTTTTCTTAAAATTAAAAAAAAACAAAACAAAACAACCAACCTGCATCCGACCTTATAATGAAATTTGCTTCTATAATTTGGGTTAATTTGGGAGGTCAGAGCAAATTCTCACCTCTTTCCCTGGTTATTTCAGCAGCGTTTCGCGCTCGCACACCAAAGGCGAATTTACACCTTCCTGCCAGACGGCAGCGCGGATTCCAACCCGCCGACAAGGTGAATATTTGGCATTTCCAGATATTCCCATCTCCCTTTTTGCAATCCTGCAGGCATAATTACACACATTCCCCACTCCAAAGCAACCCAGACCTATAACAACCCAACCTGGCCATTACAGCCGAAGGGTTTTGGCAGCCTAATCGTGTTTTTCAGGACCCCACGTCCCCGAAACGTGTGCCCGGCTCAGCAAAAATCTGCATTTCTGCCTTTCCCTCCCAGCATCAGCAAAACTTTCTTTTCTAAGCCTATGGACTGAGCTCTTGAGGTAAATTCCCACCTGGTTTTGCAGCCAGCAATGAGCTCCAGCAGGGAAGCAGACTCTTTGTCAAGTTTTTTGTAGTTGGGTTGAAAAAACCTTGAAGGACACAAGATTTCAGCTTCCTCTGCCCGTGAATCCCCAGGAGTGTCACCGAGCATGGGGAGAACCTCCAAAAATGCCATTTCTGCACCTTCTTTTCAATAAGGAAATTGCAGGGAGGGAAGGACACACCGGGTTGGTGTGCAGATTCGGGAATAAAACCTCTCAAAGTTGATATCTTTGCATTCTTTTTTTTTTTTTTCCTATACTTGCAAAGCTCCACAGGGCTCAAGGAACAAAAGTTTCAGCCCAGAGCCCTGCGCCGATGAGAAACAAAACTTCTGAAGGTTTTGGGACAACACAATCAATTTTTATTTTTTTAAATTGAATTTTACTTAAAACTCCACCTTTATTTTAATAACCCCTGCAAATATCCTCCCCCAGAAACAACAGGCTGCATACCTTCAGGCAGATAAAATGCCACTTTTTCACCCACCTTGGAATTTTATTTGCTGTTGGGTGCTCTGTTGGTGGTTTTTTTCATATATTCTTAAATTTTCAGAGTGGAATGGTTTGCCTATTCAAAATACCCCTCTGTATTTGGGAGAACCAGTTTTGGGGAGCCCCTTTCTGCCAGCCAAGCCAAGATTTTCCCATCATCAGAAGAGTACGGAGATGTCAGGACTGGGCCTGGTTTCCTTTGGAATACTCTGCCTGATAAACCCTCATCTGTGTCCAAGAATTTTGTCTCTTTCCCTTAAAATTTCTGGCAAGAAATATGTAGAGGGCAAAATATAAGCTGTCTCTTAAAAAAAATTTGCTGTTATTGTTGCAGGGGTAAAGAAATGCACACGGACGGGTGAAAAAATAATTAATCCTGGCATAATAAAGTCTTAGATTAGGCACCACCATCCACTGCCTTAAGTTTTACTGCTGTACAAAAATTTGTGAACATTTATATTGTATACTACCCCATGGCTGTTCTATGCAACATAAATTGTGCTTGGTAACTCAGAGCAATTTTGAAGTAAGGAATTGAATTATTAATAGGGATGACAAAGTGCCCGTGATGGTGGGGTTTTTTTTATTATTATTTATTATCATCGGTTTATTTGCAATTTAAATTCTACTGCTTGGGGGCTTGGGGAGGGGAATAAACACTTGTATGTTCGAGCTTGATCTTGCTCAGAGATTAGAAACCCCGATTCTGCTGGTTTCATCCCAAATCCCAGACTGATGGGTGACAATTAAATTAGGAGGGAGAGCAGAAGGTGGATTCAAAGACGGAGGGGGGAACAAAGCCCTGGGCGAACCTTCCCCGCCGGCGGGGCTGAGGTGAGAAATGCGGCCGCTTGCGAAACAGGGGATGGAGGAAAATGCAGAGACGTCCAACAGCCCCGTCCCGATGTCCAACAACCCCGTCCCGATGTCCAACAACCCCGTCCCGATGTCCAACAACCCCGTCCCGATGTCCTACAGCCTCTTCCCGGTGTCCTACAGCCCCATCCCGATGTCCTACAGCCCCATCCCGATGTCCTACAGCCGCATCCCGATGTCCTACAGCCCCTTCCTGGTGTCCCACAGCTTTTTCTGCCATCCTACACTCACATCCCTGTGTCCTAAGGCCCCATCCCTGTGTCCTAAGGTCCCATCCCTCCGGGATCAGGGACAGGACGATGCTGGGACCCCCTCATCGCCTGCCACCCCACAGGGACCAGCCACCTTGTCCTTTGGTGCGTGGGGAAGGTCAGGGGCTGCTTGTAGGGCAGAGGGTTGTAACAAATGCCAATGAATCACTGGAAATGTCAGCCCCGGGATGCGACAGGGCAGATCTCTTAGCATCCCTGTGGGAAAGCTTAAGATCTGGTTGCCAATCTCTCCCCCACCAGCAGCAGAGAGGGCATTTTCCAACCCAGTGTCTGCTCCAGGCTTTGATCTTCCCAGATGCTGTTGGTGTGTTCCAGCAGCGCCTGTTTCAGGAGCCCTGACTTCGATTTGGCCAAAAAAAAAAAAAA
The DNA here is from genome assembly GCA_027886175.1 of Phylloscopus collybita. Lineage (NCBI taxonomy): Eukaryota > Metazoa > Chordata > Aves > Passeriformes > Phylloscopidae > Phylloscopus > Phylloscopus collybita. Next base: position 54,678,196 of record JAJNNQ010000026.1, read on the forward strand.
AAAAAAAAAAAAAACCCCAAAAAAACAAACAAACAAAAAAAAACCCAAGAAACACACCCCCCCAAAAAAACCACAAAAACAAAAACAAAACAACAACAACAACAACAAAAAAAAAACCCCACCAAACACAAACAACAAAAACCCCAAAGTAACCACCCGCCCAAGAAACACTCACCAGGAATGCCCACAGCCCCACAGCCCCGATTTATCCCCAGCCACAGCATCCTCCGCGATGCCACAGCGAAAGTAAAATCCCCGCTGTGAGCAAAATAAAAGGGAACGGGGATGGCAATCTGGAATCCGAGCGTCCTTCCCCAGCCTGGAAAGATCCAGGAGGCAGCGAGGGGCTGTGGGATGGATGCGCTCGGAACCCCGTGCCGCCCTCCATCCCCGCTCCCCTCTGCCTGGAGAAGGAGCGAGAGCCAAACTGCCCATCCAGGGTAATTTTGGAAGAGAATTTTGGAAGAGATTTCAAGAGATTTTTTTTGTGCTGGCGGGGAAGTCTTTTGAGGGGATTCTGCAGCTGGTCCTTTTCATGCCTCATTAAGTCGGGAATTCACAGTGACTCCATCGCAGGCAATGCCTGGGGCAAGTTCACTGCCTCGGCCATAGGTCTGATCCTGCTCTTCAGGGTAATGAAATCACTCACCAAACTTACCCTGAAAAGCCCAAATTTGGCATTTTGAACTCACACCAGGGAAAGTTTTTCAAATGGGCCCTTGTGTTTTACCCATCCTTCCCAGTGCTTTTATACCACGGTTTAACCCAAGCCAAAAAGCCTCAATTTAGGGCAAAAAAACCCCAAGAAGATTTGTATGTCTTTTAGTATCATTTTCTTCGAATACATTTTCACTAGTCTTCTTTTCCCCGTGTCTTGCTTTATTGTTACAGGGATATATTTATTTCAAACGGGGAAAAAATGTAATTCCCAATTGCATCGACTCTGAATTCGTGTCTGGATATTCAGCTATACCTGCCTATACTTAACTTTATTTAAAAAAAAAAAATTATAATAATTAAAATTTTAATGGCCCCGGGGGTGCTAAGCATTTATCACTACCCGAAGGCGGTGGTTATTTCTCTGGGAAAAGAAAATGAGAGCGCTGCAAATGCCACTCGATTTAAAAGGATTGCGTTTTCACCTTGAGATTCCTCGCTGTGCGGAGAATAAAATTACTTTTAGCCCTAAGAAAAGGCAAAGAAGGAGTCAACTCCACCGTGCCAGGGTGCTGACCAGACTCGGATGTGGGGTTAAAGCGGGTCTGTGATGGGAGCAATCCACAACCGTGTGTCCCCCCCCACTACATCTTTCAGTGCCTTGAGTTTTTCAGAGTTTTTTTACCCTTAAACTCGTTAAAATAAAACTCTTTCCCAGCTCAGAACCCCGCGGCCAGCCTCTACATCCTTCACTCAACCCCCTCGATGCCCAAAGCATCGCTCGGCTTCAGGGAGGGACCGAGCAGCGGCCGCGTCCCGGCTGAGGAAGAGGGAACGGGACAGGTCTGGACCTTAAACTGCTTCCCGGAGGAACTGCCTTCCAAAAATCCATTTAAAACCCACCGGCTCTCAGGCAGTTCATTTTAGTTTTTTTTTTTTTTTTTTCCTTAACCAAAACCCAAGCACTTTTGTTTTAAAATGCGAGTGCTTTTCCATATCCAAGGCAGAGGCGTAATTAGCCCCATGCTAATGAATCCCGCGGATTCGGCCGCGCCGCCGAGAATCCGGCACCCGAGTCAGGACCTGGCCGTGAAGAGGAGTCCCGGCTCCTTCCTCCTTCATTAAAAAAACATTTTCTGGACTGGCTCAACTCATCCCTTCTTCCCAGTGCTATTTAAAGCCATATATATATATATATATATATATATATATATATATATATATATTTTTTTTTTTTTTTTATTATTATTTTTTTTTTTTATTTTTTTTTTTTTTGCCATCGAAATGCGGAGCTGCAGCACAAACCACCCGGCTCAAAACCCCCAAATCCCCGCGCTCAGCCCCTGGCACTTTAAAATCTGATGGGTGTTTCTGCAACTGCGATTCTTCATTTGCATTATTTTGGGTTTAGGCTATTTTTATTATTAAGAGGCCTGAAACCACCGCAAAAATGTGATTTTTTTTTTTTTTCCCAAGGAAGAGATGGCATCATGGTAAAATATTCATATGTGCTTACTGATAATCAATTAATATTCGATCTTTTAATTCATCCTGATTTTTTTTTCCTCTATGATCTGCCTTCTCATGGCTTCCCAAAAAGCATTGTATGATTGGCTAAAATTTTATCGTTAATCTGTTCCTCGTTTTCAGAAATTTTATAGCACCTAAAGAAAAGCACAAGATGTTGGCAAGGCCAAGCCTTCACCGACGCCCAACTTTCCTTCTCTTAACATGTTAAAATAATGCTGAATACAACACAAATCCTGCTGGAGACGATGGAAAAATCACCCTCCAAAATTCGGGTCAGACAACACAATTGTAAAATAGATGTGCAGACAAATTTGAGGTATTTTCTTTGTTAACCCCGACCCCAAAGGCGACAGAAATACCTTCACGGAGTGGAGGCAGAAGGAAAAAAAGGGTTTATGAAACCACGACGCAAAGATGTGCCTGCATTTCTCTCCCCTTTTATCCTTCTTCCACCCCACGAAATCTAAAAGCAGTGTTTTAAGCCATTTGGACCAATTCTTCATCGTAGGAACCAGAGGAATTTAATGAAATGAAAGCCTCCGAGACTGGACTCGGCACAAGAGATCGGGGTGAGGTTTTTGGAGGGTAAGGAGACGCCCGAGTTCCCCAAAAAACTCCATTATAAATGCGGATGCATTTCTTTTAATCCTTCTCCGTCATCTCTCCCACCTCAGCTCTAAATTTCTCTTTGCTCTCCCTTTTTGTAGCCCAACTGACCTTTCCAAATTTTTTTTTTTTTTAAAGACCAGAAGGTAAAACAGCCCGAAGGGAAGATTTGGAATTCATGGACCCAACTTTGATTTCTTAATGCTCCCAGTTTTACACGTCAAGCCAGCTCGGGGGTGGGGGGCTGCCTGCGTGTCCATGGAGCATCGTGGTCCTGCACCCCACAATCATCCCCCTCAGAGCCCCCAAATCCTCTCTGAGCTGTTTGAGGAGCCAGCAGGCCCTCGCTCCAGAGCTCGGTCATCATTCCTTGCCGCTCCGGGCCTGCCCAAAAATTCATTTACTCTTTGGAAACTGTGGCCTTTGAGGAAGTTCTGGAGCGGTGACTTTTTCAGAATAAGTAAGAATAAGGACTCCAATGTTTTCCAGCGGGAGAGGCCACTCAGACAGCGCCAACCCCGATACACCAAATTCCTCCCTCCCGCCCTTTGCGCCTATGCACAGAGGGGTGCGTGCCCCAAAATCTGGGGGTAACGGGGTGAAACCTTCCCTCCCATCTCCCAGCCCCGTGCTCACCGATGTTGGCGTGGCGGGCGGCCGCGGGCGTCCCTCGGCTCTGCAGGTTGTGCAGCATGGGGCTGTCGAAGGGCGAGGAAGTCCAGGTGGTGGCCATTTCGGGGCTCACGTAGGCCGGGTAGGGGCTGGAGTAGGAGCTGCCGAAGCCCCTGCTGTACTGCTCCCTCCCGTTGGCAGAAAGGTTCAAGGAGCTGCTGTAAGCCGCCGCCGCTTCCCGGGAAGAGGTGACCGGGATGGGGGTGCTGGTGGAGAAGGAGAACCGAGGTGACACGGGAGGGTGAGAAGATCCGGGGTTGTAAGCGGCGCTTTCGGCTCCGGGCTGAGTCCAGATGGAGTGGCTGGAGACGGGGCTGCCTTGCTGGGAAGAGCCGGTGCTCTGCAGGTAGGGCAGGCTGGGGAGCATGGAGGTGACCCTCGTGGTGGGCACATAGACCGGGGACGCTGCGGCCGCGCTGTGCATGAAGCCACCTGCCCCCTCGTACGCCGGAGGGCCGGGGTTGGCTGCCATGGCTAAGCTCTGGTACATCTCGTGCGGGGCCTCCCCAAAGCCCAGCCGGCTCCCCGGCCGCGATCCAGAGCGATGGGGAGCTGCTGGAAAACCCTCGGCTCCACTTTTTCCCCCGGAGCGGTCTCGCGTGGGCGCAGCCTTCCAGCCAAAACCAAAACACCACCAGCGATGCGATTTTCCTCCGACCACCCCCCCCACCCTTTACCCGCCGCCCACCTTCCCCACCTTCAGCAGGTCCCGCCGCCTCTTCCAGACCCCAAGCAAGAAGTCCAGGTCCCTCCGGAGGGGAAATTTAGCTCCCGCCTGGATTTAGCTGCTCCCACCAGGCTCCATCCATCACCTCCCGCCCCCCCACCCCCCCGCCCTCCACCATGAGGCTGGGCTGTTTAAAACCCTCGGTCAGTCTCCTCCTCCCTCCCCCCCGCCCGCCCCTTCCAACACCCCCCAGGGGGAGCAGGGGGAGATGCTGCCGGGATGCGGGATGCGGCGGCGGCAGGGCCGGGACCCCCCCGGGCGGGGAGATAAGGAGGTTAGAGAAGGGGGGGAGGTGAAAGGAGCCGGGGGGACACAGCCGGGAAGGTGAGAGACAGCGATGCTCTCTCCTCTGGCCCGGAGCAAAAACCTTTGTCCCGCAGGTACGATCGGTGCTTTAAGTTGTTAATGGCCCCCGGGGCCGGCGTTTGATGTGGGCGGCGGGAGGCAGCTGAGGAGGGCTGGGGTTGGGGGGGAGTTAAATTAGGGAAAAGTAGGGGGGAAGGAGGGAAAGGAGGAAGGAATGGCTCGACCCTCCCACCCCGCGCCTGCCCCAGGCGTGTCCGCACTCCCTAAAACGCTAAAACTCCCTAAAACCCGGCCACGCGTGACCGAGGAGGCTTAAAGGAGAGAGGGGAGGGGGCATTGCCCACTGCAGCCCCACTAGTGCCGCCCAAAGTGGGGAGCAGACCCCGAGCAGCGCCCACAGAACTCCTGCCCTCAGGTGTTTTTTATCCCTCTCCCACGTTGTTCTCGTGTGGGGAGCTGGGAGAAGCTGGAAGCACAGTGGGGTGACCCACTGGGGACTGGGAATGCCGTGGGTCTGGATGGGGAGGAATGTCCCAGAGTCATGGGACAGGGTGGGGGAAAGGGGTGCTTGACTTCATGTTGGGTTTGGTTTCGAATTTGGGGAAATTTGGAGGAATTTGGGGTGGGTTTGGACCTTAGGATGTCATCGGGGCCTTGCCGGTGGCTTGCAGTGGCAAGACCCCAAAACCCACTTGTGGAAAGGGGTGGGGGTGAAACCCCTTTCCCAAGGAAGCCCCGGGAAGGGGGTGAGATGACTTGAGGGGCTGTTTTCTCTGCAAACCGTGGAGGCAACCTCGTGGACGGGGCCTGGCACAGCCTGGTCGGGTGGAAGGTGTCCCTGCCCGCGGCAGGGGGGTCGGAACTGGATGGGCCTTTAGGTCTTTTCCAACCCAAACCATCCTGGAATTGCAGGATTCCATGAAAACCACCCCGCACCGGGAGGAGGGCTGGATGGGGCGTGTGGGGTGGGGGGGGGGGGGGGGGAAATTATGGCCAGAGCGATAACTCTTGGGACTGCTTTAGGTTTAACCAACAGATTCCCCCGGCTGAACCCCTCCGCTGGGCTGAATTTAGCAGCAGAGGAGATAACCAGCAGATAAGGACTGATACCCTGGGAGGACAGCGGGAGACGGGCAGGCGGCCGAGGAAAGGGAGAGAAGCCGGAGGCAGCGTTGGGAAGGGGTAAGGATGGAAGCGGGCCGGGAAAGAAGGGGCTTTAAGGGAGATCTGTGTCCCCCCGACCGCCGGGGAATGGTTGGTGTGTCACCCGCCTAGGACGGAGAGTTTCCACAGGATTCCCTAAAGAGGAGCAGGATTCACAGGAGGGGAACGAGGAGCGAGTTCCCCTCTCGCCCAACAAACAGTAGTGGTGATAATAATAATAATAATAAAAAAAAAAATCCACCAAAAATAAAACGAAAATCGAGTCACTTTTCAAGCCCGAGGAGACAATAAGAGGAAGCTTTCGGGGAGGCCTCTAGGAAGGGGCTCGCTGGGGTCCCGGCGTGACAGCGAGGAAGAGAAGCGAGGGGACAGAGAAGCGCTACCCACCTTCAGTGCTGGGGGGGCGCAGGGGTGGAGGGGGGCGAGGCCGTGGGGCAGGAACCACCCCCCGTCCCCTCGCTGTGGGGAAGGCAGAGGGCTCAGGGATGCCCCGGCTCCTGCTTCCTTGGGGGGGGGATGGATTAGGGGCAGCGCTGCCCCCCTCCTGGCTCCCCAGTATGGCCAGGCTGCCCAGTCCCACTCGCTGACTGGTTTTCCCACGTCACGTGGAAGTGGGCGGCGATGGGAGGGGAGGCAGGGGGGGTGAAGGGGGTGGCCGGTATCTCTTGCACCATCAGCCGGGCGCCAGGTTTCATGGCTGTGGAGAGGAGAGGGGGAGAAGAAAAAAAAAAAAAAAAAAAACAAACGGGGGAAAGGCATAAAATAAAATAAAATAAAATAAAATAAAATAATAAAATCAAACCAGCCCCACCGGCATGGCCCCAGCCGTTGGGCACCCCAGGGATGCCCGTGCCCGGCTCCCAGAAAAAAAAAAAAAAAATCAGGGGGATTTTCTGAGGGGTATTCTCTGAGGGGTGCAGACACTCCTCAGTCCCCCAGTCCCTTGGAGCAAACCCCTTTCGTTGGCGATATTGAACGGGGGAGGTTTTTTCCGTGCTTCTGCTCCGAATCGTGATCCCAAATTATGGAGTGAGGAGGTGGCAGCTGGTTTCCTCTCTGTCCCAGCCAGTTTGGGGGTGCTCCCCGCAAACTGGACACCCATTTCCTGTCCCTCCGTGCTCTGATGGGTTTAAAGGTCAATGACGAAGTGCGGCGGGGGTGCTGCACCCCTCTGCAATTTGGGATCCCCATCCCACGTGGAGTTCAGCCCCCCACCCACAGCCCCCCTCTCGCAGGGGCTCATTTCACCCGGGAGTCTCTCCAGACATCGCGGGAGGGGGGGGGGGGGGGTGTCCCACTGCCCTGTTTCCCGGGAATAACTCTCACACCATTAATATTTCCCACACTCTGGAATTTTCCCGTGGAAATTTGGGGTTCCTACTCTAAGTCTGTGGAAGGTGTGTGTGTGTGTGGGGGGGGATGTCAGCGGATTTTGGTGCTTGGAAATAAAAATATTGAATTAAAATTTCAAATCTCTGTGTTAAAGAAATGGGGTGAGGGAGAAGAGGGGATGGGGCAAGCGATTTATTGAAGGGGGATGGAAGGTGAGGAGAGCATTTGGGGAATGCTCCAGGGTTGGGAATGAGTCCCCGGGGATGTGGGATCCCCTCGTCCTCTGCCCTCATGTTATTCTGGAATACCCAGGAAGCACAGGGACTCTCCAAACCCCAAAAAGCGGGAAAACGCAGTTGGAGATAATCCCAAATATCGGGATTAAAATAATTATAGCACCGTACAGAAATAAAAATTATTGACGCAGAAATACGTAACAAATAAACATCAGCAGCGGTGTCACTGTGCGTGTTTGTACTTTCAGCACACGGGGGAAGATACGAAATTAATAAAAGGTGTGCAATTTTATACAGATCGATACAAAAATTAAGTATAGACGGGACTTAGTGTATGCTATAATTCAGAGGAATGTGTGTTACATGCAAACATAAATGTACTGCCATACAGAAATAATTTATTGTTTATAATTTATAACGCCCTGTGGCATTGTTTTTGTATATATGTAAATTATGGCATATAAAAAATAGATATATAAACTATGTCTAATAATTAATATATAATTTCTGATCATGTAAACAAGTATATTTAAAAATATGCATTAATACATGTGTATATAAAAATATGCTTATGAACACGGGGCTAGTAGCACGCAGGGAAAGAAAGGAGAATTAAATATATCGATGTCTTTTTTATGTCCCTTCTCCGAAGCAGCTGCCTATCCTGATGTGCCGGCTTCGGGACGCTCATCTTTCCTTCCTTTGCAAAATCCCTGACGGTTTTCTCTCCCAAAGCAGCGATTTCCTAAAGATTCGTTGAATTCCTACAGAAAAGCAGTTCTTTCCAAAAAAAAAAAAAAAAAAAAAAAAAAAAAAAAAAAAAAAAAAAGGCAATTTAAACTTATTAAACCCGCCCAAGAAGCAATACCAGGAGCAGAAAAGATTCCAAGGAGCTGTTTTGGCTTTGCTACTTCCAGGGAAAAAAGGTACAAAAGAAACTCCCGTGGATTGTTCGGCGTGAGCGTGGCCGGCTCCAGCTTCTTTCTGCGGGGAATTATCGGTCGGTGGAGCCGGGAATCGCGGGGACGTGCATCCCGAAAATCGGAGAGGTGAGGAACCGCACCGAGCCCAGCCTGGCGTGCCCCGACAGCCAGGATGAGGAGAGGATGGATTTAGGACACAAAGCAGATGGGACACAGCAAAGCGATGCGACAAAAAAGGTCCCAAACCAAACCCAAAACTCAGTTCTGCACGCGGTGGAGCTTTTCTTTTTTTTCCTTGCGATTAACGAAATCTGTGTGAAAATAACCCAGGGGAACAAACTTTGGCCTTGCTTCTCTCCTTTCCAGCCTCCAGTTCTGCCCCAGGAAGGAAAAAAAAAAAAAAATCGATACGGTGCTTCTTTTTAAGTGTTTTTTTGTGGTTGGGGTTTTTTTTGTTGTCGTTGTTGTTGTTTTTGTTTTTTTTTGTTTTTTTTAATCCCGTATCGAACTTCGTTCCGCGGTGGTTTTAGAGTTAAAGCTCCGGGTGTTGATGCATGGAAAAAGAAAACAATCCTCCCCCCAAACCCCCCTACCAAAAAAAAAAAAAAACCATTCAAAAACACTTTAGGAATTGGGGAGGAGGGAGGGGCGGAGAGCAAGAGGGGAGAAGGTTAAATTTTTGTCTGTGCTAAAAATTTGAATTTTTAAAAAATCATGAGGAAAAATGGTTAAAAATAGGGAGGAAAAAAAATCAGAGGGGCAAAAGTGGTTTTAGCAGGGCAAAAGGGATAAATGCGGCCGGCGGCTGCCGCGTATTGGGCGTTTGGGAGTACTTGGGGTTTTTATTAGTATTACGGTAATTTTTAAAATTATTATTTATTCCTTGTTTTGGCTGCAGTCGGGAAGGGTCTGGAGGAGGGGGCTGGGGGAATGTGAGAGTCACAGACTGTGGGAAGGGATCGGCCACCCCGGGCCAGCAGAGAGGGGAGAAATCGACTCCAAAAAAATCCGATACCTTCGCCTGGGTGGCATCTGCGGGCGGCATGGATCAGCTATAGGCACCTATCTATAGGTACCTATCTATAGGTGTCTATTTGTGTTATCTCTGGGCTGTCCCTGGCTTGTGTTAGAGCAGCCGCTGCAACTGGGGAGGGGAAGGGGGCCCCCAAGCCGGGGGCACGGCACGGCTGCACCCCGCGATGTTTTGGGGCAGTGCGGCAGGACCGGGGTGGTTTGGGAGCGAGGGATGGCCGGGAGTGGGGGACGAGGCTCCCTGCGAGCCTGGAGACGTCTCGGGACGGCATCGCCTCCTCCCGCCCCCTCCCCACCCGTCTGGGGATGGATAGGGGGCTGCTGCCCCCGGCCCTGCCCCTCCAGCCCTCCCCTGGTCCAGCAAAAGCGGGGAAATCCCGAGAGTCAACCCTCCTGGAGCTCTGTGGGGTGAGGGATGAACCCCTCGCCCTCCTGAGGGACAGATCCTGGACCCTCCTCTCTGGGGAGCCTTGGAGTCCCCGCTCTGGGACCCCCCCCCGCCCACAGACACGTCTCGGGGCACCCCAGCGCAAGGAAAACCCACGGGACACTGTGGAGAACACAGCTGGAAGGGACAGAGGGACAGAGGGACAGAGGGACAGAGGGACAGAGGGACAGCTCCCCCCGCCACAGCCGCACGGAGGGACCGTGAGCCGCTCACGGGGGACCCTGCTGTGGCTGCCACCCCCGCCCCGGCTGAACCAAAGGCTCCTGTCACGCCTTTCAGAGACACTTTCCCAAACAAACGTCACGTCTGTTTACAGGACGGCAGTGGTCCTAAAATGCCACCAACCTCCTGCCTCCACCCCCATCCCAAAGGCCAGGTACTGCCCTTGGGAGAAGGGTGGCAGGAGCGTCCCGGCTCAGTGGAGCTTCAGGAGAATTTCTAAATTCTTTCTGACCATCCCCTCTACCCCCAAATATCATATTATTACTTTTTATTGGGTTTTTTTCCCCTTTTATTTATTTATTTTTAGTGGAAATAAGTACAAGTGACTTCCTCAGGGACAAATCCATGGGATGCAGAGGGATCCTCAGGGACAAATCCTCGGAGCAGCGATCCCTGCTCTGATGCAGCGGGAGGGAAAAGGCTAAGAAGTGAGGCTCAGCGCCGTGGCAGTCTGGAGACAGGCAAAATCCAAAACCCACCCGGAACGGGGATTTTTGGAAAGGGGGATCTCTAGGAGACGGGAAGCACAGGACCTGTGATGCCCTGTCTGTGTCGCTGTGTGTGCGGGCAGGGGACAGGTGACTCCCGGAGAACGCTGAAAATACAGCGTGGATCAACGCGCTCCACTCCTGTCAGCTTTACTGCCAAATCCGAGTGAACTGAGCTTAAAACGTCGGGGCTCTGAACTTCCCGGGCTGGGATTCTCTGGATTGGTGGGGAGACGTGAAAGCCCAGCTCAGAGGCACCTTCCCCCGGGGGACAGGGGCTGTGCCACGGCGGTGTGACAAAGGTCTGCGCGTCACCCGTGGACGGGGGATCCCCCGGGGCCACCAGCACGGGGGCGAGTGGGCGAACATCCCCTGCGGTGCGGGGGAACCCGCTGGGGATGAAGAGGGGCTGCGTCAGCAGCCGGGCTCCTGTGGCCCGCTGGCAGCGCCCTGCGCACGTGTGGTTCTGCTGTCATCATTGTCACCGCCCTTTGACGCAGTGACACTGAAACCACCCGTGTGGAACACACCTGCTGTGTGACATCCCGACTGCCGGGGACTGACCGGCCCCGGCAGAGCCGCTCGTGTCTGGTAGGAGCAGCAGCGGTGATGGAAAATCCCTTCCCATCCTCGGAGAGGCTGGAAAAGCCTGTGAGTCGGGCGGGAAAGGCTGCTCTGCCTGGAGATGCCTGGGCTGGAGCCCTGGGAACACGGAACGTCAGTCAGGATCACCACCCATCATCTATCCACACATCCATTTATCCATCCATGTATCCATCTACCCATCATCTATCCACATATCCATCTACCCATCATCTCGCCATATATCCCTATATCCATACATCTCTGTAACTCCCTGCTCGTTCCTATGTCTTACTTGCCTTTTTTTGGTGCCGATTAATTTATCCAGATATTTATCCATGTGTCTATACCTCTCTCACCAGCCTGTCTTACCTTCCTGCTCGCCCGTACCACTCCCTGTGTGTCCTTACCTGTCACTGCGGGGTGCCCTACACCCCCGTACCCCCCTTCCAGCCCCCTTGACCCCCTCAATCTGCCCCACCGGGATGTTCGCAGCCCCTCACAATGATGCTGCGTCTACCCCGGACCCACGGGGCTGCTGCCTGCCGGGAATGCCGGGATCCTTGGATCCCCGTGGCGTTACCTGCAGCCTGACCCCCGTGGGGTTCTCCGCCCCCCACGACTTCACCGCTTCTCTGCCCAGACACATCCCGATGGACGGCGCTGCCTCCAGCCCCACCTTCGGGGGTCTCCCCGCTTGCAAGCCCGCGCTCCGGGCCGTGCCAAGCCGTGCCGTGCCGGCGGCGGTGCCGTCGGGGCGGCGGGGCCGGGGCTGTCAGCCCCTATTGATGAGGTGTGGGCTGACGGCGGCGAGCGGCGGCCGCCGGCTCCGCTCCAGACTCCCCGGCGCTGGGGTCAGTGCCCCGGGCAGCCCCGCCGC